>PVJD01006769.1:0-93346 GCA_004026545.1 Mormoops blainvillei | reverse complement strand
TTCAGTTGATTGACCTCAGCTGAGCTGGGAAACGGTGTCGATGTGTTTCCATTGCCCACATCTGGGTTAGGAAAGGGGTTAGAAAAGGGTCATTCTGTTCCATGGCGGCTGCCAGGGAAGCTTGGGAGAGAGACTGGGCTAGGTGCTTCAGGAGAGGCGGGGGCTTGATCCCTTCTGGCCAAGGAGTCCCTTTCTCTCCCTCTCCCCTTCTCTCCCCTCCGGTTCTTCATACCTGTCTGTGGAACCTGGCGTGTAGGTGGGGAGCTGTCCTTTCCAAGGAAGTGGTGAAGGAGCCGGAAGGGGAGGGGGAAGGGGAGGGAAAGGAAGTGGGGACTGGGAAGAGAGCAGAGCAGCCCCTTCCTCGGCCTTGGGTGCTATGAGGTAGCGATTCACTTAGCTCACATACTAGTTCTTCCTTCTTGGGAGGAGCTCTCCTTGGAGGAGAGTTCAAGCCCTGTGATCGTGCTCAGGGCTGCAGGGCTGCACTCGAAGGGGCCCAGACAAGCGGACCCCAAGCAAAGTGCTGAGTGTCGGAGGAAAGATGTAAATGAACTTGGAACCTCATGAAAGCTAAGGCTCCTTCCTTGATTTCACAGCCTCATTCCTAACCACAGCCCTGTGGAATCCGACTCCGGTGTCTTTCTGCTTAAAAATCAAGAGCGAAAAGCAGAGGGGTGAGGGCAAACTGGCTCGGGACCAAACTGAGCAGCTTCCTTCCTAACTCGGGTGATTTAATGGGAGTAGAAGTTTTTTTTAACTCTTAAGTAAGACATTCAGGTTCCTTGCTTTCACAGAGTTTAGCAGAGTTTAAAATGGCTAGGGTCTGAAACAACCAGGGAGCTGGTAGAGGGCTTGGACTGTCCCTAGGGCCGGGAAGAGGGGTGGGTATATTGGGGTTTTCCTCTCCTCCCCAGACCTGACAAGGGAAAGAACCTCTACCTAAATGACCCCAACAAAAGCATCCTGATGCTAATTATAAACAGAATTTTGCTGAAGTAGAAGTAAACATCGCTCAATGAATGGCTTTGTCATTTGCCAAAACCTTCTTTGCTGCCTTCATTTAGTTAATTAGTCTTTCGCTGTTGACCTGCTGCTTGTCCACTAGGCAACATATGCAGGTCACATCTCTAACTCCAGCCTGTTCCTCAGCCCCTGAAAGATGGGAGAGAGGTGGTTGTAACAAATCTACAAGTCAGTTGCAAAATGAAAAGTTTCATTTCCCGTGCTGAAGGTGCCAAGACCTTTCTTCAATAACCCAGCAGTGTTTTATTTCTCAGCTGGTGGAATTTCAAATTAGCAAAAGCTTTGGAGGTTTCTCACAGACCTCCTTGGTTACAGACGAAAGGACTCCACTCCCACCGCCCACACTGAGTGTTTCACTTCCCGTTTATTGCTAAGCTTGCACTTGCCTTCTTTTTAACTTTCCCTTTGCCCGATTTTTAAAAAACTATAAATTAGCTCTTTCGTTCCCTCATGGTTGGCGTCTGCTGCATTTCAAGTGAGAATGCGTTAAAAATCCCCTTTCATGGGACTATCCCAATCAGAAAAGCACTTGATTAGAATGCTGTCATACGGGCTCCTCCTTTTTATATGTATGAAATGTTTGATGTGTACAATGAGGTATAAAATTGTATAGCATACCAAACAGTACATGACACTGTTTGTGGATACATACGTGCATGGATAGTAAAAATATTTAAACATGCTTAGAAATGATAAACATCACCTTTGGAAACTGAGGAGACCATTGACCCAGCATAATTTTAGTAGCCAGGGTGTAGGCATGCTTATACACACAAACTTACATGGACATGCGCATTCTCTCTTTGTTACGTATATTACCGAGGTGTTCTGGAGTTTTATTACTAGCCTAGAGTATGTCTTAGAAAACATTTCCTTTAAATGAAAAGGAAGGCAGAGCACAAGAGAGTGTGCTGAAGGTAGGGTGGCTAATCACCTCACTTCGGGGGGTTGACTGCCTTCCAGTGGCCCCCCTCTGGGCTCATTTGAGGCTCAGGCTTGGCTCCAGGCCAGCGTGACAATCAAGGCCTGAGAAGTCTCTTCGTTCAGAGATTATTTCTCAGGTTGACTGACTGGTGGACAGGAGGACGGACAGTGAGGAAGGGGGGACAGGAAGAAGGGGACCACGCAGGGACTGCTGAACTCAAGCAGGATGTCCTGCTGCTGTCCCAGCTGCCTGCGCTGAGGGCTTCGGTGACTCCAAGGATCTGGGCAGCGTTGGACCCACACCTTTGAGAGGCTCCAAACCTCCGAGGAGCATCCCGGCTCTTGCAGTCCAGCCAAGGTAGTTTAGAAGAACAATGAACTTGGGGGAGAAGAAAGGAAAGAAAAATAAACTACCAGGTTAAAACACGCGCCTTGAAACAGCTCTGGGCCAGACAGCAAAATGGGTGTAAGCTGCCAAGGAGACGATTATGGGAAGTGAAAACAAGTGAGGAATCAGATGATTTCAGCATTGGAAACAGCAGAAAGGAGGGAGCAGAGTCAGAAGGGGGCCCGTAAGCCAGAGTGATGGATAAAGGAGACCAGATGGCCCTCACCCCCAGGCCAGCCGGAGGGCCCGCCAGCCCTGCACACTGGCCTCCCGCGACGTGCATGCGCACCGCCCTCCGATCCTGCCAGATTTACACCCGCCTTTAGCTGCAGCGCAAAGAGGGGGCGCAGGCGCTGAACGTCTCTGACATCCTGCTTGGGCTCCGAGTGGAAAATCATTGCGCCTTCAGAGCCAGATGGAAGTTTGGTAGAAGTATGAGCTCTCCCCTTAGGTTCAAAGAGAAATTAATATCCCCACCATCTCTCTGGGCATTTGTACTATTTTCCTTCAGGTGGTAAGGAGAAATTATGATGGGAGGCATCCTATAAAAACAGAAAGTATTAACAGAATTACACTGTTGCTTCTTTTAGAAGCAAGTCTTTCTGTATTTCCTTTTAACAGAGAAATACAATTTGCTTTAACGTCCATCTAAACATAGTACCAGTTTACCTCTTTTATGCTGAAAAAAAATCTGTGTCTTTGATAAGGTGTCACATGATTATTTATTGCCATTTTATTTTAAAACATTTGTGTTAGTGTTTGCAAGGCAAATGTCTGAAATGATATTCATAAACCTTGGCAGGAGTTAGGCCTGGATATAAAGATTACAGGGGACTTTCCCCTTCTAAGTTACTTATTCTTAGAGATACATATTTTTTTGCATTAAAATATTTTAATTTTGTAATAGAAAAAATAGAGAAAAAATAACCTACTGAACCGCAGCCATGTATTAGGCTGCAGCCCGACACAAAAAATGGAAGAAGATCCCACGGTCTGTGGCTTCTGCGCTCAAGGAGCGCATGCCCGTGGGGGAGGCAAGCAAGGTGGAGAGGAGCCAATGAACAAATAACTGAGTTTAACACAAAGCGAGCGGTGCGATAGCCGAGTTAGGAATCAGGTTCCGTGCGGCACATGTGCAGGAGCAATTACCTCTGTAAAACTCTAACGGTGCGAGGGAAAACTACACCTTAATGACACTGGCGAAGCAAGAGAGGTAAGGGAGCCTCAGAGAGAGGTAACGGTGGCCAGGGGCAGCGGGACTCGGCCATATGTCCCGGACGCGGTGGGGAGCCCCGTGTGGCTGGAGTGTGGGGACGGAGAGGCAAGGGACGGATGGCTGAAGGCGAGCCGCGCACGGGAATTTGGAGCCGGAACGCAGTTCACCGTCCAGTTCTAAGGAAGGTGGACTCCCAGGCATTGGGGAGAGGAATAATCCGTTTAAGAAAGCCTGGTCTTCAGAGGTTATGTTGGAAGAGAAAGGGGATCAAGGTTTGCAAGAAGGACCACTTGAACTTTGGGCTGTGTCAGGGTGGACAAAAACGGGGAGATGAAGTCAGATTCGCTCTGGGGAGAAGGGAGGTGAGCTTGACAACAAAGCTTGTAACAAAGTTCCTAAACCGTTACTTGGCTAAAATTGGAAATAATAATGGCTAACATTTACTGTGAGTTATGTGCCAGATTCACGCTAATTCTAAATTAATCCTCACAACAACTCTACAAGGTAGACACTATTATTAGACCCATTTTACAGATGAGGAAAATGAGGCAAACAAAGGTTTAGTAGATATTCTAAGGTCACAGGTTAGTGAATGAGGAAGCCACAATTCAAACAAAGGCTGTCCAGTCTCCCTGGACACTCTGACAGAGAGGGAGATATGATATTGCAGGGAAAGAAATGAGATCATATGTTTATGTAAATTTTGAGGCTGCTGCAGGATATCAAGACAGATGTCCAATAAATAACTGGAAAATAGGTCTGGCATTTGGAGAATGACTCATTTATTCAAAAAATATTTTGTGATCATTTATTATGAACCTGGCCCTGTGTCAGAGCTGGAGTTAGGACATCATCAAAATATTTACTGAGCACCCAATTGCAAAGTATTTGTGAATCAAAATTTAGTAAAGCAAATCATTTTCACCACCTAGCTGAACATATAGTCTTTAAAATAACTCAGAGATAGCTCCTTATATAAAACAAATCACCCCTTAAGTACCTGTTTTTGCAATTTTGGAATTACCCATATTGGCTTTTCTCAAAACAAAACACCCAATAAAAGTGTGAAAATTCAGTCAGGAAGACAGAGTTCATTTGAATTTTATGACCCACTCAGCACATGCGTTGGGCTCAGGAAATAATAAAATAAATACATCTCAGTCATTTGTGTTGATAGAATTTAACAGGAAGATAACAGTCATGAACGGTTATCCACAGGTAAACAGAATGCAGACCCCCCTCAGGAAAAGAGGGAAGAAATTGAAATCATGAAATTAAAGAACACGGATAAAAAGGGAACATCAGCCAAATTTTGGCCTGCCCTGGCCTCTGGGTCTCAGTTATACTGCCCGTACAACCAGGCGCGCCACTCACAAACACGCCTCAGACCTGGTGGCCTGCCAGGGGCGCCCGCATGGGTTCCCTGCGTTCTCTCCACGCCCAGCTCTAGCCGTGCCCCCAAACACAGCTGCTGAGTGAGATCTGCCCCAGCTCACCTTTTAAAGGGGAGCGAGGCAGCACCAGGGCCCCCTTCTGTCTCCAGAGAACACGACTTTCTTGTCTTGTTCTTCCATCCCAAATGACCATTATGCAGTGCGCTGCATTATTGCAAAATGAGATTCCTTTCACAGAAAAACAACATTTGAGACAATTTATATCTTGAACTTAAATAGTACCTTCTTCTAAGTACCTTAACTGACTTTATTATCTCATTAAATCTTCACAGTGTTCAATATTAAAAATATTTTTCATCAGTGGCATAAAAATCAAGGCATTTCCATGAACATCCACCCGGATGAGAGCAGTTACTGACATGCTCAGCCACTGGAGAATCAACAGATCACTTTCTTTTCAAGCAAATCCCATGGCGGTGCCATTCTCACTGTAGCAGCAGACCCTCCCCGCAAACGCTAAGCACACAGTCTTACCTCTCCCACCCTCATCCATGCTTCTCACCGCCCACTGTTTTCCAGACTCAGAACCTTGTCACGTGACTATCACAAAGAGCCGAGGGCCCACATATCATAATAGTTAAGAGCATGGGCTTGAAGCCAAACTCATTTACTGTATGAACTTGGGAAAGTTTTCCAGCCTCTGTGAGTCTCAGTTTCCTCATCGGTAAAATGAGCCTAGTAATAGAGCCTCCCAATATGCTCATGAGGTCTGAGTTAGTGCACACGAAGTGCTTGGGCGATGCTGGCACACGGCAAAAGCCCTCAATAAACGCGGCCAGATTAGACCCACCCGTGTGTCCCCATGTGCATGAAGCAAAGGGCATGAAAGTGGATGCTAGGAAACCTGGAGGCTAGACCACGTTCTCAAACCAACGAGATGTGTGCTCTTGACAAACTCGACTTCCCTGAGACAGCTTCTGAGTCCTGAGAGGGCAGGGAATATTCTAAGCAGCTGCTTTTTGGGAGGTGGCTGCAGCTGGGAGCAGTGGTGAGTGCAGTGGACCCGAATGGGCGCTCCCACCAGTCCGCAACGTGGGTCTGAAGGTCAGAAATGTTCGGTCTTGCACAATAGGTGCTGGGAAAGAATCCCCACAAAAAGAAAGTGCATTTTGCTGTCTCTGCCTCACAAATAGAATTGTGAGAATTCATTTCTGCTTTTATCAGGAACAAAATGACTACCCAACGGCAATCCTACGTGCAACTGTATTGCTGGCATTTATTTTTCTGACGCACCAACATGGAGAAGCTCCTATGGCATTTTCATACACAATAAGGGATCCTCCAGAGATCTGCTAATGGTTCTTCTGCTTCTCATCTCTCTCCCCCTCCTCCTAGAAGCTGCTCAGTATACAGCCACAGACTGCACAGGCCAGAGGGTACAGTGGGCAGAGCACAGGCTCAGATCCTACAATCCTGTGCTCGTGGCCAAGACAAAGTGTGGTGGACCTGGAGTCAGCCTGCCTGCCTGTGAGTCACCCAAGCTGTGTGACCTTGGGCAAATTGATTAACCTCTCTGAGCTTCAGTTTTCTTATGGGATAGAAACATGGATACGAAAGTATCTACCTAAACTGGTTTCTTCAAAGATCAAAGGAAATAGTGCATGTCAACATTTAGGACAGTTCCAGGCACAATAAACAGTGACTGCTCAATAAACATTAGCAGTGGTTCTAATGATCAAAGCTCTATCATTTTATAGCCATTATCTGTGGATAGGGTACTTAAATTCCCTGAGACTCAGTTTCCTCATTTGTAACCTGGGGGACAATATCTTATAGATTTATTATAAGGATTAAATGAGATAACCCACCTGAAATGTCCTTACAACTAGTGAGCACTGAGAAGATGATATTTGCTATTCTCATTATTCCTAATATGAAGTGAGGAAGAGGTGTGGTCACAGCCCCTGAACTGACTCCCCACACTGACTTCTTGGGATCAGGAAATAGGTCATACACAGACATAGACTGATCTGTCTATTGGTAGATTCTGCCCCTAGTCCTATGTTGGAATAAAAGAATGCACTACAGAACTTCCTTAGCAACTCAGAAACTAAAACGAATACAGGTTACATCTGTAAGTTGTCCTGGGTTGAGGCCCACTTCCAAATTTTGCTAACCAGTGAGCACGCTGCAGGAAGATTTTAAATCAACACCAGAGAACAACAATAGCGACACTTGCTGTGGCTACCCCAGCCCTTCTACACGCAGCATCACGCTTCACTCCCGCAGCGAGCCTGAGGGGTAGGTAGGGCAGGAGCACTGACCCCATCTTGCAGGTGAAGTAACTGGGAGCTAGTTTATGGGGGACACGCCAAGTTCTGGACCCTGTTTCACACCTGTTATAAAACTATTCTAAAAGCTACTCTCTACCTGACTTAAGAAGTTCTACAAGTCTCAAAATGTTTAGTGGTTGATCTTTAGATGCCAGGTGACAACGACCCCCGCCCCCACCTGTTGCTCATGTCAGACACCAACAATCAATAGTGACTCTTTTGTAACAAACCCTGGAATTTTTTCAACACCTTCCGTCAGGAGCCCATACTGCTTGATCAAATCTGGCAATTGAGGTGACTAGAACTTACAGAATGAAAACTCCAATCCCTCCAACAGGGATGAGGCTGGTCATGGAAATCAGTAAAACAGGTGATATGTGTCTGCACACCTCATGTGTGTGCGAAACATGCAAGCATTTTGTCCTGGGTGAAGAAGTAGCCAAGCTGCCTCCAGCTACTGTCTTCCTATGCTGAAGTGCAAGTTCAACATTGCCATATCTTCATATTATATAAAAAGAAAAAAATCTAAAATCTGGGAATGGGTCTAAAATTACCCACTCAATACTACACAGCCTAAAATATAATCTATGCATGGGTCCCACACATCTCAGAGGCTTGTCAGTTTGTAACCTCTGCCATAAACCAAGCCTTGCAATTCTTTCTTTCTCTGAATTCTGAGCATCGTGTAAATTTCATGACCTGATTCCGGGAAGCACAGCTCTTACCTCCATTAATGAGACACTGAGATGTATCTGGATGAGTTGCTCAAAATCTGCAAGGCGCCAGCTGGCTCCAGTGTTCGCCTCTTCTAGACAGGGGGTACAGGGTTAGTCTCTGCCAGGCTTAGCCCTCAGAGAAGAAATGGTAGAAAAGGAAAGGGCCCTCTTCCTTAACATGGCAAGGAAAGCCAGAGGAAGGGGCATGGTCAGTCTTCGGAAAAACCTCGAAGGTTGCATTTCCACCCTCGGAACTTCCTCTCCACTCCTCACTTCCCAAACCTCTTCCTCTTTGGTATTGCCTCCCAACAAGGCTTCCCAGATTTGGCCTTACACTCATCCCTTTGTCAGCATCCCTGCTGGAAGGGCACAGGTCCAGCAAATTCTACCGTGAGTTTCCACCTTGTCTCTTCATTAAATCTTATCAAACAAGTAAAATCAAGTTACAGTGAACACCAAGGAGAAACTGACCAAAATTTTAGCTGTGAATTTCTCCCAGTTGGGAAGCCATTGTGATTTATATTTCCTCCATTTAATAGTTCCATCTTTGTCAAGCCTACCATCATTAACAATCACCATTTTTATAATAGAGGAAATGGGATATATTTTTCACAAAGAGCAAATAATAATAAAGAAAAGTAAATATCAAAATTGATGTAACGTTATTGGTCAAATTACAAGGTTTATCAGTTAAGATACCTTTGGCTGTAGCAATTTAAAAAAACTTCTCAAACGGACTCAAACAATAAAGAAGTGCATTATTTTTTGGATACAAGGGGCCTAGAGGTAGAATGGCTCCAGGGATGGTTGGTTCAACAGCTCAACAATTCTCCAGAGCCTAAGATTCTTTCTAAGTCTCTCTCTGCCACCCAGGACGTACCGGCTGTACCGTAAGGCAGCAGCTTCCGTCACGGACTCCAGATGCCAACGCTTCCCGGGCATCACAGCCGCATGCCACAGCGTCAGGAGGTAGAAAGGGATTATCCTTCCTCTGTCTCCTAACTGAGGGCAAAGACATCTTTCCAGACCCCCCAGCAGACTCTGCCACATGCTTCAGGGGCCAGGACTTGGATCATATACTGATTCTTAGACCAGAAAATGGCAAAGAGAATGAGATTGTTGGGAACAGTGTAGGCCGTTTATTTGGGAGGGAACGGGTATGGAGGGGCCAGTCACAAGGACTAAAAGATACTGTACACCCTGTACATAAAAGTAGGCCACTGTGAACAATGATAAGATTATTATAAAGGTTATTTTGAAGAGCTCAAAGTCCACAAATAAGACAATACTCAATTAAAAGGATGTGTCCGGAAAGGCATATTGGTTGTAATCCTAATGTTACTTGTCATTTATTCAGCAACTAATAGTTTGCATTGCATTTTCCCACAAGCTTCTTCATTGGTATTTCACATCTCCATGGATAACACTGCAAGTATTATTCCATTCTGCAGAGAAGAAAACAGATGAGCATGTTGTCTGGTGTCTAATGACTGGCCAGAGAGGCAGGTGGGTCAGGATGCCAGAACTTTTTTCATTTTGAATATTTTATTTATTTATTTTTAGAGAGAGGGGAAGGGAGGTAGAAAGAGAGGGAGAGAAACAGCGATGTGAGAGAGAAACATTGACCAGTTGCCTTCTGCACATGCCCCGACACTTAATCCGCAGCCCAGTCACATGCCCTGACCAGGAATCCAACCAGTGACCCCTCAACTGAGCCACCCAGGCCAGGGCAGGATGCCAGGCCTTTGACACCTAGTTCACAGGCCCTCCTGGTGCATCATACTACTCCCTCCAGAAACCGCCTAATGCGGGCAGAGCGCCCTGATTTTCCCAAGTGCACACTCACATAATCCCTCTTGACTCACAGAACACCGTGAGACATCCTGAGAAGAGGCTGCCGTGTTTATTTCTCAGAGAGGGGCGTGGAGGCTCAGGCAGGCAGACAGCAGAAAACCCAGGTTCAGGTGAACTGAATGGTTTGGTTTGGTTTGGTTTTTTACTACCCAGTGCCTCTCAACACCTAGTCCTAAATGAGCAAGGATGTCTCCAAGAAACATTGGATCCCAGTTTTCACTCTGAGTCTCTTCTGGCTCCACTCCATCACTTCTGTGAAGCCTGACTAAGCAGCTGTGCTTCTGGGTGAGCTCTTGAAGTCTCCCATTTTATTGTTGCCTCAAGGCCCTCTGACCTAACAATGGGATCTTAGTTAATCTTATCAACTAATTTGCTGAGGAAAGACTCCAGGTTCTTGTCCTCCTAGGGAAGGATAACAATGGCACCCTAAAGGCAAAGCACAGTCTTTTGTGGTCTATCCCAAGGCAGCTATCCCAATAGTGAGCGTTTTAGGGCAGGCCAGAGGGAAGTCTTAACCTTAGCCCGTAGGTGCGTAGGCCCGCTCCTCCTGTAAGTATCAGATACGAGGGGAAAGGCAACAGTGTGATGCAGGAGAAAGAACTCAGACCCGAGAGAACACAATCCTACTGCATGACCTCCAGCCCAGCCTTCTTCCCAGAGTTTTTATAAGACCTTATCACATCATTTGTGAATGCATTTTGAGCTAACCAGATGTTAGTTATTTTATTAAGTAGTTGCATCTAGGTGAGTGGATGCCTTGTCATTTGGCATCACTTTGGTAATAATTGCTTGTCTTGTCTCACTTCCGAGTGTAACAGGTAGATGAAAAAGGAAAGACTAGATCCCACAGCTACTTCTCCAAGGCTAAGTTTCTAGGGCAGGGTTCTGAACCCTGGCTCTGTATCAGAATCAGCTGGAGAGGCTGACAGACTATGATGTTTGGATTCCATCCCAAACAATTAATTCAGGATCTAATCCCCGAGGAGGTGTACAGGCATCAGTACTCTTTTAATAGCTCCTGAGGTGGTTCTCCGTGCAGCCAGGGTTGAGAACCGCCGCCCTAGGGCGATTCAGTAGCAGAGAGATTAATTGGAGTCTTTTTCCTTCAATCATGCAACCACACTTGAGGGACGCAGTGACACGGTCAATTCACAAGGGGTCAGAGCATCCTTGGTTCCCTTTCTTGGCAAGTGGGTCAGCGCAAGCGATGCTCCGTCGTGACCCATTCTGGCATTGCAATTACTCTCAACCACTAGAGGTTTCATTTCAAAGGCTTTAAAAATGTGACTTGGGGCTTGAAGAGGGGACAAATGAGGGAGAATCTGAAGGGAGAGAGGGAATCTGAGGTTGAAAGAAAGAGATAAAAGCAAAAAAAAAGGGACAAAGACAGGCAGGGGGCGGGGTGCAGAGAAAGCAGCAGCAGAAAATAAAAGTGCTGATAGTGGCTTTCAGAATGAGACCTGCTTTCAAACCATATGGCAGAGATATTAGCTTGCCTGTAATTACTACGACATTCTCAACTGCAGAATGACTTTCATTAAAACCCATGGATTGAGGCACTTGGAGTTTCTGAATAATTTTGCTTTGAGCTCTGGCTCTATTATGCTTCTGTTTGGTCTTGAGATCTTTTAGGGAGGGAGAGGCTCCACTTGTTCATCAAGCAACTATTTTGGCCATAATGCCATCAAAATCAATTTAATGAGCATTTGTTTAGCACCCATTGTGTGCCAGGCTCTGTGCTAAGAGCTGAGAAGTAGACGGAGAGGAAAAGAGTTGACCACATCCTTTCCCCCACTATGTTCAGCAGCGGCAGGCATTCCAGGCCCCCTGAGAGGTGCTGCGGGGTGAGATATCCTTAAAAGACTGACAAGAATACAGGCGATTAGTTTTAGTAGGGTCACTTGGGTACAACCCATCAGACATCCATTAGAATGTTTCAGGGGGTGAAGGGAAAAGAATGGTAAATACATTCATCCTTGCCCCCAGGAGCCCCTGGCCTATGTCAATAGCACTGACTACCACCTAGTGAGCCAAGAAAGAGGCAGAGGTGACGACTTTCGGTTCCACGATGCAATCAGCTTCCCGGTAGGCTCCTGGATGGGGAGGAGGGTCTCTCTCTCTCTCTCTCTCTCTCTCTCTCTCCCTCTCTCTCTCTCTCGGAATGTGAGTGAAAGAACTCCCAAATTCAGGGTTTAGCACATCTAATATCTAAATCATACTCCTCAGCCATTCACCACTTAGTCCAGAGTGACAGATAGTGTTTCATTTTTTCATTTTTCGTGTCATGACTGCCCAGAATACTGCCGATAAGGTTTCTGAGCTCAGTGAGGCAAAAAGCTTGATGACGAATTATTAATGTCTGCTATGGGGATTGCACTAAAGAGTACAGTTTCCATTCTTTATTTAGCACCAATCTTCTTTGTTTTAGTATTTATCGCTGCACAAGAGACCACTCCCCAAAATAGCCCTTTAGGCATCGGCTTAAAACAACAGTCCTTTTTTTTCCCCTAATGAATCTGCCATTTGGATCGAGCTCAGAGGAGACAGCTCATATCTGATCCACAGCATCAGCTGGGCAGCTCACCTGAAGCTGGAGGCTCCTCTTCTGAGGTGGTGCACTCACAGGGCTGGTAGGCTGGTCCGCCGGATTGGCTGGGTGCTCAGCTGTGAACCCACTGCTCTCCATGTGAGCCTTGTTAAGGGCTGCTTGGGCTTCCTCGCAGCATGGTGGCTGGGTCCCAAGAGATGGCAAGTAGGCGCTGCTAGTGTCTTAACACCTAGTTCTTGAAACTGGCTCAACATCGCTTCTGCCGTATCTTATCGGTCAAAGCAATCGCAGGGCCCACTCAGATTAATAGGAGTAGAAAGAGTGTCAAAGAGGTGTGGCCATCTATAATTCACCACACCGTTCTAGTTCGTGAGGCAAGTGGAGCCCAAGCTTCAATTGTTTTGCTAGCTTTAAAATGAAAGTGTATGGGGAAGCCGAAGACTAATGGCTCAGGGAAATGGTTTAGAATGTGAGGCGGACATATGATTGCAATCAGCTCGGCTCTGCTCTGATGGGTCCTTCCCGCTAAGCCTCTGCCCTCCTTCACATACCAGGAGCTCCAATGGCTACACAGTGAAGGCCAAGAGTCACGCCGGGCCTTTGCCAGTTATTCCAAGGAGGGAGTGTCTGGGCCTGTTCTTTATAACTTGTTGTGGTTGTTGTTTTCTCTCCTTTGCCAGCTGGGGAGTACATTTTCTGTATTGTGTCTTCTGCCCAACCCCCACCCCTTGGGGTGATTGTCTCAAGGCTTCCCTTCTTTGCTTATTCTACACTTAAAGGCTCTGCCATTAAGCATCATAAATGCTGAGGTTTTCCAAACCCAACTGTGCAGGAGACGAGGCTCAGGTTTCCTGGGGCTGTGCATCCAGCGAGGGCTTTCTGAGGCCCCTGGGGGTGATTCTTCTCCCTTATCCAGGTAGTAGAAGCAACCTTTAGAGTTAATGATTCCAAACAAGCTGTGGCTCTTTTCATTTTTATTTGCTTCTGGCATGTCCATTGAGCAGAAAATGTCTCCCATGGGAAGAAAGAAAGGAATCTGAAAAGAAAAGAGATAAAAATAAAACCCTAGCGTGCACACACACTTCCCTAAGGTGAATGAGTGTGCGCAGCCAGTATTATCGTTTGTTGTCTTTGGTTTTCATTTATTTATTTATTTTTTTAATTGTCCAAGTACAGTTTCCTGCCATCTCTTTCCTCTGCCCCACCCTCCCCCACCTCCCACCCTCAATCTTTCTGTTCTTTTTGCATAATAAAAAGGTTCTTCTCTTTGTCTTTGGTCCCCGGAACTTTAATCATTTCGAATAGCCAGAGGGTTCCGCACGTTCAGTTACTTTAAATTAGAGGCATTGTCAACCTGGTTTTCAAATTGGTTGTGGGCTTTCTGAGGTTTATCGTTTCAGCTTACCCCCAATGCCAACTTCTCCCGAGTCTCGTGCCTGCTATATCTCCATGACCAGAGTGATTTGATCCAAATTACAAGTAGTGGTAAATTCATGGTAAGCTTAAAAAAATTTTTTTTTAAGGCTTAGAGATTTAGAAACAGACTTCCAAAATAGAAGAGACTTTCACCTAACCTCTAGAAATTTTAGGCTCTTGATTTTAAAATCTACTTTTTTATAGTTGTTAGCCAAATTGAAGAGCATGGTATATTTTCTTCTATAGCTAACTTACTCTATACCGGTGACCTGAACCCCTCTGCATTAAAACAGCAGAGACGAAAACAAACAAACAAACAAACAAACAAAAACAACCCACTGGTGTGCATGAGATTAGGCTCCTGCTTTAAACCAGCAGTGTGACCTTGGCCTCTGGGAAACCACACTTGCATAAATGAGAAAAGAGAGCTGATTTTAAACCAGACTGAAAGGAGTTTAAATTCTAGCTCTGCCATTTCGTGGCTTTTTTTTTTTTAACTTGGCCAGTTTACATAAAACGTCACTGACTTTCTTCATCTGTAAAATGAGGGCAAAAGTACCCAATTTATCAGTTTGTTATGACAATTAAATAAAGGAAATAAACTGGCATGTAGCAAACCCTCAGTTAATGATGGTTCCCTTCCTTTGGGCCTTTGCTTTATCAAAAAACTGAGTGGGCCATTGGATCTATATCATCACAGAGAAACAATCAATGTTCACTGTGACTCTTGGCACAGGCCCATCATGGAGTAATTAAGAAGAGGGGAGCCATCCAGAAAGATCCCCAAGACCTCAAGAGCAAGCAGAATGCTGAGAATAAATCAATGGTTTCCTTGCTTTAATACTCTTTTGCATTATAATTTCCCTTTCCCCGTCTCCTCCCCCACCACACACACACAACACACACACACACACACACACACACACACAGGAACCCACGCACAGTGGTAGGCACAATAATGGTCTCTCAAAGATGCCCATGTTCTAATCCCAAGAACCTGTGAATCTGTTATCTTACATGACAAAAGGGAGTTTGCAAATGTGATTAAATTAAGGACCTTGAGATAGAATGATTATCTTGGATTGTCTTGGTGGTCCCAGCGTAATCACAAAGGCCCTTGAAAGGAGAAGAGGGAGACAGAAGAGAGAGTGAGCATGACCATGAAAGAATAAATAGTGAGAGATGCAGCATTGCTGGCTTTGAAGATAGAGGGAGGGGGTCATGGGCCAAGCAATCTGGATAGCCCCTTAGGACTGGAAAAGGCAAGGAAACAGATTCTCCTCTAAAGCCTCTGGAAAGAATCACAGCCCTGCCAACACCTTGATTTTAGCCCAGTGACCCCCACTTTAGATTTCTGACCTTCATAACTATAAAATAATGAATTTGTGTTATTTTAAGCCACTAAATTTGTGATAATTTGTTATAGCAGCAATAGTAGACTAATACATGCAGATACTCTATTTTGACAAAAATAACTACCCAGCCCCAGGGAAAATTGTTATTAATGCTACTACCATGAGAGGATTAAAATTTCATCAACCAAAATATTTTAAAATAAAAGTTTTATTTTAATTTGTTCACAGTGCACCCCCATCCCCAAGATGAGAGGTGGGTAAGTATTGAACAAAAGCCCCTGGAAGCTCCTGGAGAGATGAATGAAGCATATATACAAAACAAAGACATATCCCAGACATTAGCTGGCACTTAATCCTCTCTAGTAATTATATAATCCCAAAGAGTCCCCAGTCGGTAAAAGAAAGCTTTCTCATTGAAAGAGCTAAAGAGGAATTAATAACATTTTAAGGTTGAGGGGAGTAGGAGGGACATCTTTTGTTCCACTGGCAAACTTGGCTTCTTAGCTAAATACAATTAGATACCAATACTCAGTTTTATTTTTAGAAGCCTGTAAGATATAGGTCAGGATTAAAATACTGTCATAATTGTATTCTTTTTCATATAAAGTTTATTATTTTCTATAGGTAAATTAAAGCCTGGTTATTTTGGAAAATATGGAAAACATCAAATACTTTTTAAAAAAATCATCCCATAAATGAAAGATAGCATGATCGCCTGGGCCAGGTGGCTCAGTAGGTTGGAGCTTCATCCTATGCACCAAAAGGCTGAGGGTTTGATCCCCTGTCAGGGCACATACCTAGGTCGTATGTTCAATCCCCAGTCCGGGTGCATATGGGAGACAACAGATCAATGTTTCTCTCTCACATTGATGTTTCCTTCCCTTCTCTCTCTCTCTCCCTCCCTCCCTCCTTCCTTCCCTCCCTTCCTCTCTCTCTAAAATCAATAAACATATCCTCTGTTAAGAATTTTTTAAAAAGACAGCATTGTTCACATTACATTTCCACAGGAAAAGGAGAAGTAACCCTGTGGTCCCATTATTCCCTGGCAAAGCTTTCTTCCAGCTTGCTCAGTATCTTACTGGGAAGGAAATAAAACCAGCCCTCCCAAAGGAGAAGGATCCCGTTGGGGTCATACAGGTGTGGTTAGAATCTTGATTTGGCATTTCCCACCTATGCCACCTGCCACATCAGTAACTTCCAACAGCCCCCATTTCCTCATCTGTAAAATGAGAACCATCAGACCTGCCTTCCTGGCTCTTCGTGAAGTTTGAAGGTAACTTATGCAAAGAGCCTGACATAGTCTCAGCAAAGGAAAGCGGCCATTGTTGGACCCAAAGTCATTTTTCAGGAACTTATCAAATGGAACCTTTCAGATTTCCTAATAGCTTTTCCTGCCACTAATGCCTGAGCCGCCTGCAACTCTGCTGCCTTCCAGAAGGATCTTTGCCTCAGTTCAACCCAGAAAGAATCAGCTAAAACCTAAAACTGCAAAACTGCAAAGCCCTGCCATGGGTGCGCCCTCATTTTGTATTTGGGTGTCGCCCTGTATAAAGCGGTGGCCATCAAGCTAGATTTGTTTAGTGTCTGCCATCTAGATGTTTCACTCCTCTTCCCCTTCTCGGCTCGCTCTGCTGAAAGGCTCCCACCCATCCTCCTCCCCCTCCCTGTCCCTTGTCACACCCTCCTTGGTATCCAGACTGGGGTTTGTACATTTTGCTCCTGTCACGTGCCTCTTTCTACTCTGCAGGGTTGGCTTGAATCTTTTCCCCTAATTTTGAGAACATGAACCAAGGTTAAGTGAGCCACTTAATCTCTATAAGCTGCCAGTCCTGTGAAATAGAGGTTGGCATCAGTGACCTTTGAGGGCGTATCAGTTCTAAAATATGTAAGTGTCTGAGTTCAAATTGATACCCAGAGTCACCATTGTTAGAGTATCTTACTTTATTTTTATCGAATTTATTGGGGTGACATTGGTTAATAAAATTACATATTTCAGGTGTACAATTCTATTATACATCATCTGTCTATTGTATCATGTGTTCGCCACCCCAGGTCACGTCTCCTTCCATCACAATATGTTCCCCCTTTACCCTCTTCTACCTCCCCATCCCCACCTTTCGTTCTGGTAATCACCACAGTGTTATATGTCTATGAGGTTCTTTTTTTTTCTTTTTATCTTCACCTGAGGACATGCTTATTGATTTTAGAGAAAGGGGAAGAAGGAGAGAGAGAAAGGTAGAGAAACACTGACGTGAAAGGGAAACATCAGTCAGTTGCCTCTCCTGTGCCCCACCCGGGGACTGAACCCAAAACCCAGGCGTGTGTACCCTGACCAGGAATTGAACCCACAACATTTTGGTTGACAGGACTACACTCCAATTAACTGAGCCACACCAGTCAGGGATATGAGGTTCTTTTTCTTTCTTTTTTAAATATCCCTTCACCTTTTTCTCCCAGTCCTCCAGCCCCACTCCTCTCTGACAGCTGTTAGTCTGTTCTCGTTATCTGTGAGTCTGTTTCTGTTTCGTTTGTTAGTTTATTTTGTTCATTAGATTCCACATATGAGTGAAATGATACGGTTTTTGTCTTTCTCTGACTGGATTATTTCACTTAGTGTAATGCTTTCCAGATGAATCCACGCTGTTGCAAAGGATAAGATTCTTGATGGGAATATGTCTGCTTTTTGCCACCATGGCAGTACTCCCGCCTCAGGTCCATTAGCATGGGGCTCTCACCACCTGAGAGGTATTCAAGCCAACCAGAGAAGCAACATCTTGCAAATGCCCTGGGGCATGTCGCTGCCCTTGCAGCAGCCTACTGCAGGAGAACCACCTGAATGACTGTCTGTGCCCCTGAGGTCTTTCTCAGTCATGTGAGGGTTTGGGCAGAAAGGACAGATATGGCTCTGGCAGAGGACCGGACAGGGACTGCTCTCCCCTGTGTAGATTCTGGGCAAAGGCAGGGAATCCAGTTGGCCTGGATTATTGACAATCATACTGATAAAAGAGAGCTAAGGAAAAGCCACCCAGTCCTGCTCTCAGATAACTTTTCTAGATTCCATAAAGTCCTGGGTCTTGTTTTGCATGTCTGCTAAGCACCTAATACGTGTTTCTTTTCTGGGCAATTCAGGGGACACTCACCATTATTAACTGTGGTAGCCCAAAACTTCCTAAAACATCAGAGCGATACTATACCACTTATATTCTTCTGAACACTGAGTCTCCCCAAGTTCAGTTGGTCCCACACAAGCAAGTTTGAAAATCTCTTCATTCTTGGAGAGTCACGGTGCACTTTATCACAGCCAAGGCACTGAGCAGTTCATAATTAAAAGAAAGACAGTTTGATTTTATTTAATTGGCAAATCAAAAATTTACCTAAAACATTGAAACTTTAAAAAAAATTTTCCATAGAAATGCAAGTGTCCTTCAGATCCAATTTGGAAAATGCCAACCTATGGTATTTTTAAATGGCGATTAAATGGCCTCCTTAACCACAAAGGTATTTTCGCTGTTATCACAGATATAGTTCTCACTACCACCATCACAAATACCCCTTACCCACCTTGAGCTTGTCCAGGTCTCATAAAATTTGCAATAAAAAACTGGCAACTGCTTGTCCCTATCCCACTGGGAACTCCCCCCCGTGTCAGTGTGGCCTGAGTCGTGACCTCTGATAGCCCACCGCAGGGTCAGGCCCCTCCACTCCCCCGGCAGCCCGGGACTGCACATTTCTGAGGTTCACTGGTGCTAGGGGAAGGGCAACATCCTGACAAACAAAGGGGTTTCAGCCTTTAAAGCGGCCTAGGGTGGGCAGTCAGGGGAGACCCTCGGCTGAGGCATGAGAAGTCCCAGGCTCTGTCCCCGAGGGCTCCTCTGACACGCTTTGAACACATGTCCCCAGGGGCTAGAACAGTGTCTGCCACATGGCAGGTGATCAATAAATGAATGTGAGTGAGTGGTGCGTGGCACACTGCAGGACAACGTTCCATTTATGGGAGAACCTTTGCCTCTTGGCTGTGAACTCCTTACAGGGAAATACAATTTCCTTTAATTTCATGTGTCCAATATCTACAATGGGCGTGGTTCATGGGCTCAACAAATCGGTGGGTGACTGAGTGAAGGAAGTAATGAGTGAATGACCTTGAGCTTCTTCTTGGTCTTTCCTTCTGGGTGCCAAGAAATGCAAGCACCCAACCCTCTCTTCATTTCCTCTAAACTCCCCACCCCACTGGGCATGCCTCGCCCCCCACTTCTTTTCTGCCACCAGGGGCTCTTCCCTCCTTTCCTCTCCAGCCAGATTCTATGCTGTTCAGTTCCTGTGCCAGACAAAGGGAGTGGGAAACCACTGGCCTGGAGCGCAAGCCAACCTCTGGAGCCACGTTTGCTTGAAAAGATTAACAGTGATTGGGAAGCAGGACTTGGGGATTAGCTCTCTCACCTCAAGTGAGATCGTTTACACTGCATCGCCAGAGACCGCACTGGAAAGCTGAACTTAAGGTAGAAGCAGCGGAGGGGGCGGGGGGAGCAGCAGAGGGGGGAGGGGAAGCTGGCATGCCATCAAGGGCAGTAGCCCCATGGACTTTTCCCTGTTAGACCGGGCCTTATATCCACCTCTTCTGGATTTGCTCTCTGCTCTCATGTGTAAAGTATTCAGGCATCCTTCCAGGGCCTATTTGAAGATATTTAACTCAGACATTTCCTCATCTGCCCTTACTCACTGTAGACAGCCTATGACCAGGAACTGGTGCTGTGTGTGGGGAGAAACAGAGAAAAGACCCCTCAGGAGAGCGCCATCCTGGCACAGCTTCTCCGACAACTAGCTGACAAAAGTGGGACTCGCTATGGACCCCTTGCAGCTAGGCATTTTTGTTACTGTTACTTATTTTATTTTTTAAGTATCATTTTGCAGCTAAACATTTAAACTTTGCCACTCTGACCATTTGCAAGTGACCTAATAGATGGAACCCTAGGGGAGGAGAGTCATTTGTTATTTTGCCTGAAGCATGAATTTCAATGCTCCACATATCAAGGCTGGTGTGGAAAAGGAGTGGTAGCCAGGGAAGAGTTCAGACATCACTAAATCTCTACAGTTTTGTGGCTTTCTCAGCAGGAATACATTTTGACCATCTTCTGGGGTAGTCATCATCCCCAGAAGATTACACCTTCTAGGGTGTAATCATCCCCGCCTGCATACGTCAGAAAATGAGATGCAACCCTGATTTTGGGAATTGGGGACATAAACATCTCAGGAATGTTCCCACTGTCCAGTGGTTCTGGATCCCAACACCCACCCCTGACTCTCCCAAACATCCTTCTCATTTTTCTGTTCTCAGGTCTTTAAAGTCCAAAAGGTAGGTGGGGCACAATGAGAAAGCAGACAGGAGAAGGGAGCGGAGTCCTGTCCCTTCTCGTCCTCAGCAGCTCTGCTGCATCTGCTTTCTCTGGATCCCTGATACCAGCTATCCTTTAATGTCCAGGCAAGTTCAGCCCAAACCCCATTCTACAACCAGGAGGGAATACAAACCCCCTTCGAGATTTCTCCTGCTTCTTAGAGGTCCACCTCTCCCAGCCACCTCTATCTCATTCTTCTGGGCCTCACAGCTTTCTGTTGTTTTTCTGTCTTCTTGGTGTTGATCCTTTCCTCTTGGTATCCTTCCCAATCTCAGTCATAAGAAAGATGTGTGGACTGTACTTTTACTGGGGATTCAGGGACAGTGACAAATTTCCATGCAGAACCACACGGCCTGTGATGTAAAGGCATTAGTCATGACTGACAGCAACGAGACTTGTTGCGTGGCCTCTCCATCCTTCTCTCTCCCCTGTCTCTTTGCTGCCCGTCTCCCCACCATCAAATTCAGGTTTATTTCTTACACAAAGCCGTTAAATGTTGCCTTCTTCCTCAGGTGATTTATCGAGTTTTTTCTCTAACATAAAGCTCTTTCCCTAAGGAACTCTGAAGAAAGTTGTGCTAGAATCTGCTAGAAAGGTAATGATCCTTCTCAGTTCAACTACACACCTACTCATTCATTCATTTGTTCATTCATTCATTCATTCATTCATCCACTTAACAAATATTCACTGAGTGCCATTAGGTAAACTCTAGGGATGGGAGTGTGAGTGACCGAACAAAATCCCTGACCTCATGAAGTTTATATCCCAGGAGAACTCGGCATAAATTTTATCTGAAAAATTAAAAGTTTTCAACACAATGAAAGCATGAAGACTGATGTCTTGGGATGTTTATCAGAAAGCACTCAGCGTCTACCACATTGGTTTGTTACTATTCCTGCGTTTGCTCTTTAAGGAAAGGAGGACAGAGGGAGGAAGGGGCCTCTGTTCCGTAGAATCCAGTTTCCCTTTCTATTTTTCTCCTTTTGGGAAGGGCCGCTTCCTCCTCCGTTCCTCTAGGCTGGGCTGGCCCCCTCCTGTCTCCCGTTTAATCCTCCCTGGAATATATAAAGTAGTACTACCTTCTTCGCCCCATCCCACCCCGGCTTCACGGTGACTATCTCCAAGGGGTTCTTGCAGAAGCCTTTCGCCTACTCATCCGCCTCATCACTCTGCTCTCACCTAAATGAATTGCCTTGCCCTGTTTAGAAGATGCTCTTTGTGCTGGCTGAATGTACTGCTCTGCAGATTGTTAAACTGTCCCCCAGATAATTTACAGATCCCTCCAATGATACATGCCTGACTGTAGATGTTACCAACAGATGTCTGGGGAGTTACATCCTACCCAGAATATGCTCTCCTGCAGTTTCAAGAGTTAGACTGTGCGTCTTTATTCTTCCTCTCCTCCTGGGCTACTGGGTTTCGCCAGATAGATGCTGCCGTTTCTTTTATGGGATTTCCTTTTTTATTTCTCCTGCCCATACCCAGCAGATCGTCTTTGAAGAGTTACTTTACAACCGACTGAGATGATCAGCGTGCGGAAGGCCTGCCTCGCAGCACTACTAGGTGCAACAGACAAATGACATTAGATGTGGTTCTACCAGCGCTTTTATTCCTGAAGCATCTTGGAAAAGAAAAGCACAAGCAAGACACTGGCACAGATGTCGCATATCAAAGAAAAACAGCTAAACAATCCATACTATCTTAATAAGCTTATACTGTTTTATTTGTTTATTTGAACTCCATCTTGTTTCTTGTTTTGTTTTGTATTGTTTTTTAAGACAGTGTTCTGAGCACTGAGGATATGAGAGCAAGCAAACCAAAGCCCAAATATTCTACTTACAGTGATTGGAGGGGGATTTTGTGGCTCTCTGCGGGAAGAGCCAAGAGAAGAGCAAGTGTAAGATGCCTGAAGAACGAGTACCCTGGCCTGCCTGAAGACCAGCAAGGGGGATCTGTGGCTGGAGGGGAGAGAGGAGAGATAAGTAGATGGAGGAGAGGCGAGGGAACAAGGTCACATGGGCACTCTAGGCCACAGCAGGGACTTTGGCTTTAACCCTGAATGAGCTAAGCAGCCCTCAGAGAGTTGGGTAAGAAGAGTGGCTTGATCCAAGGAATGTCTTGATGGGATCCCTTGATCTGCTGGGCTAAGAATCAACTTTTGAGGTATAAGAGGGAAAGAGAGGAGGCCAGTGTCACACCTAGGTCTCTCTCCTGACCACGACACTGCAGTTGTGGAGTGGGAACATTTGTAGGTAAGGGGGACCTTGGAGAGGGTCTGGTCAAAACTGTGACAAAGCTCAGAAATGTGAAGCGCCCACTACATTCTACTGACAGGGCTGAGGTGAGAACCAGGCTCCTGTGTGGGCCTGGGCAATTTCACTAAAGCTACATTGACCACACAGGATGTTTGGTCCCTCTTTTTGTCCAAGGATGTTGAGCCAGGGCTTCTTCATCCTCATGTCTCTTAGGGTTGGAGGGACTCTGTCCTTATCGGGCCTCTGCCCCACACCACTGGATGAGCAGCCTTCAGTGCGTAAACTTAGGTGGTCATACCAGACATATCTGTACCTGTTCCTGTCCCAGCCGCCATCTGTGTAAAACATGCAGCCCGCTGGCGGCTGTGTTTTGTGACGTGCGATGTTCTTCCTCGACCCTCACCTCAGCCAGGCCTGAGAGAGTGGGAGCAGGGGCGGAGTTCCGCTCCAAGGCACAGGATCTGAAGGCCGGCCAGGAAGCTGCAATGATGCAGGCTGGCACAAACAGGTGATGATAGCTGGTTGACTTTCCTTTCATGAATCTGCACTGAGAAGTATTGACAGAAAGATTCTCAGCAGTGGGATCTGAAGCTAAAAGTAAACATGGGCATAGAGTTAGGTTAAGGCTGACAGCAAGCAAGTGATGTGGGAGCAAACCTACAGAGAAAAGTGAGGAGGCCTTGAGTATCACGTTGCCCGTGGGAGTCACAACGGACTGGCTGGGTCATACAAATGCCAGTGCACTCGCAAGGGGAGTCACGAACTCTCCCAGCTTCGTTCCCAGAGCCACCTCACCCTGAGGCCCGATGGTTCTGCTTTTTGTTAAAATGGGCAAATATGAACATTGAGGAGGTTAGTGGCATCTGCTCCTCAATGTTCAGGCCTTACAAGCATCTACCTCTGCTGGGCCAGTCTGGACTCCAGGCCGACGTGAAGCCCACACCTAAGACAGCAGCACACTCGCTCCTCAACTCCAATTACAAAGCCTTACAGCCTCTTCCTGGTTGCCCCTACATCCGGGCCAAGTCTATAGGCAGTGTTGTTTTACTCCAAGGGTGCATTGGCTGAGATATGTCTGTAGTGATATGTATCTTGGAAACACTACGTGTGTTGTTTACTTAAAAATGAAGGCTATCGCTGAAAGAGCTAATGTTGATGGTTTTGTAGGTCCATCAGCCCCTCGCTGACCCATTGCTAACCAAGATGCCTGGACAACCCTGTTGTCAGATTAGTACCTTGCTTGGTTCAAAGAAATAAATGCCAAGGGGCTCTGTAGTCCTACTGCCTTGTGTAAAGTATAATTAGAAAGACAAGATCACATTTTAAGGGGCAGAAAAGCCTTTCCTTGGATTAATGACCTGATCGCTTCATCCCTGCCCTAAAAGCAAGTGCTCCCACGGCTTGTGTGGCTGGTCATACTCAGGCCCCTGGGCTCAGGGGCTCCCTCGC
The DNA here is from genome assembly GCA_004026545.1 of Mormoops blainvillei. Lineage (NCBI taxonomy): Eukaryota > Metazoa > Chordata > Mammalia > Chiroptera > Mormoopidae > Mormoops > Mormoops blainvillei. The sequence goes on along the minus strand of PVJD01006769.1, from coordinate 69,085 downwards.
ATGGACATCGATGACGTTGATCTTCCAAGCTAGGTGTTTATAAAATGTATTGTTGCTCATTATTATTGGTGTATATCACTCCCTTTGGGGAATACACCCCAGCTGATCTCTCTGTTCTACTGATGATGAGTTTTTGGGTTGTTGTCAGTTTTTGTCTATTATAAATTCTGCTGCTATAAATGCTCTATATCTGTTGGAAAACATACATGTAGATTAATCTGGGGAAAAAAGGCCTCTCTACAGGATTAAATCTTTCAAAACTTAAACATGGTACATCCCTTCATTTGCTTAGGGGTTTTTCAATTTTTTCTCTCAGTAATGTTTTGTAGTTTTCTTCTTTGAATTCTATCGCATCTTTTATTAGATTTATTTCTACATGGTTTACATTTTTGACACTATTGTAAATGTTTTTGGGACTCTGTGAGATTTTAAGGAATTGGAAAATTTTAATAGTCTGAGCTTTACTGCCTCTCTAGAAAAGGATCACAAGATTTTTGTTTATTAAAATTTTATAAGGAGGAAAATTGTTTAAATCTTCCAAACTGTTAAAGCTGTCAAAAAAGAAAACAAGGGTTGCAATTAGCCAATTAGGGTGTCAGCGACAAATTCTAGTTTTCATTTCCAACAGTATCTAATATGCCCTAAAAACCCTTTCCCAGAAAAGTATCAAAAAATAAAAAAAAAAACAACTTGAAATTCCATGGTTTGTGTAAAAGAAATGAATTCTTTTGATCTTTGGTCAGGGTTTAATACTTTCTCCGTTTTCAAAAATTTGAATAGAGAGACAAAATCCGACATTCATATGCACTATTATGTGTCAAGTGCATTTACATAATTATCTCTTTTAATCCTCATGACAAACCCATATGCTGTTAGCATTTACTCAATTTTACAGTTGAGAAATATGAAACACAGACAGATTACTGCCCCAAATCACACTCCATCAGTGACACAAATGCAAATCCAGGCCTGACAGATGCCAAAGGTATTTCCTCCCCTTTTAGAAGTAAAGTTAATTAGTATCTTTCCAGCTATTAAAATTAAAGATGTGACCATTATAGGAATTTCGAAAAATATAAAAAAGCGTGGACAAATTATTTTTCTAAATATGTATTTGTTTTTCACTTAGTACCATTTTATGATAACATTCTCACGACTTTTCATATTCTTCTACAAACATCAGCCGAACAACACCTGCATAGTATTTCATCCATTTAATCTACCACAATTTTCTAACCCAACACTTTTCGTGTTGGGCACTTAGACTATTTCTATTTTTCATGTAATAGATAACTCTGCAATGAATGATGCATCTCTATCATTACAACTTTGCACAGAGTTATGATTATTTTCATGATAAATTCCTCGAAATACTCTCTTGGGTTAAAGGGATGGGAACCTGTTATGGCTCCTTAACACACAGGCCCAAATCCCCCCGCCCCCCAAACCCCTGCCCCCGAGGCAGCGTTCCAGTCCCACTCCCCTCAGCATGAGAGAGCTGTGTCTTTGCCGGTGATGAGCTCTATTACTTAGAAAAATATTCGCCAATTGAACGAGTTGAAAATGTTATTTTACTTTATCCTTCTTTAAATGCTAGTGGTTTTGAGCATCTACTTCTGGGTCATGTATATTTCTCCCATGGGCGTCAGTGTCTCTCAAAGGCTGGTCTCTGGATCACCTGCGATAGGCAGCTTGCGAGCACACGAAGTAGGCAGGTTACCCAGCGCCAACCCAGGCCGCTTACTCAGACCCCGGCGGTGGGGGCCGGAAGGGGAATCTGCCGCCGCGAGCACTCTGTCGGCAACTCACGTGCCACTAAACTGTGACAACCACTGCCCTCCTCCATCCCTGTCCTGCCAGTTCCACATCTAGACACTGCAAATAAACAGCCGGAACTCGATTCCTTTACAAGTCAAATCAGCGATCATCCTCACACGAAGCTCTTGTTCATCTAGGTAATTTCAAGTGCGCATTCAGGCGCATTAATAGCTGCAGAGAGGCCTTGTTGAGACTGTGATGGTTCAAGCCTGTCCGTGCGTGTAAGCTTAAAACGCGGTTTCGGTGGCCCAGTCAGGTCAGTGACGGCAGAGTCAGCATCTGTGCCGAGTAGGATACTAAGCAGATGGCGAAAGAGCAGGCTTTAAAAAGCAGGAGATGATTTTTTTCTTTTAAAATGTTCAAAAAATTCTGTAAAAGCTGTAAAACTAAGAATACAACTAGAACACCAAGTGAAATAGCATGCCATCGGGGCTGGTTTTTGAGGGCCTGATGGAAGGAAAGCACAGTGGGGTGGGCTCACAGCCTCTCCTATCTCATGCCTCCCCACTGACATGGGTCCCATCACATAGAAACAAAAGAATTGGGGTGGTTTTTTTGTTTTGTTTTGCTTTTTTTCTCCTAGGACAGGGTGTATGTGTTTACAGGCATTTGGTTTCTGGTTTGAATACCTTACGGGGAGTTTTAGGGACATAAAATCTACAGTGGTATTGTTTGAGAACCAGCTTTTTTATTACGCCTTTGCAATTCAAACAAGCAAAGCTTAATTCCAAACCAGTTTGTAAATGTTACAGTACAAGGAGGTTCTTTATTAGCAGCAGGCCAAAATGACCCAGACAACAGCCCAGAGCTCGCAGGATGGGCAGAAGATGGCATACGACGCTCATGTGGGGGGACCTTTGCCCAAGGAAACAGAAACATCCCTTTCCTGAGAAGGAAAAGAAACAGTTTTATTGTTGCTGACTATTATATATTGAGCACCTTATTCCTACATTGCCCTATGTGCTTTTCTTTCTTTCTTTCTTTCTTTCTTTCTTTCTTTCTTTCTTTCTTTCTTTCTTTCTTTCTTTCTTTCTTTCTTTTAAAATTGATTTGAGATAGAGAGACACAGGGAGAGAGAGAGAAACATCAATTTGTTGTTCATTTATTTACGCATTCACTGGTTGATTCTTGTAAGTGACCCGTTGGAGCCTGAACCCACACCCTTGGTGTATCAGCATGATGCTCTGAACTACGTGCTTTTCTTGCACTCCCTCATTTATCCCCAGGACACTGACCCGAGAGGGTGTCCATGTCCTCGTTTCCATTAGGAAAAGGCTGAGTTGGCACCCAAGCCACCATGACTTGACCAAATGAAGAGCTGTCATTCTCACTTAAAATAAATGCAGAGAATGTGCCTTCGACAGAATTGGCACTCCATGGACGTTCACGCACGAATGAATGAGGCAACAGTGGGAACTGAACTCTGGCCTGTTGACTCCCAAACGCCTTCTCCTGCTCCGTCATGCTGTCACTCCTAGGGCTTGTAGCCAGCAGACTTGCCCTCTCTGGCCAGAAACAGTGTGCTGACTTGACCCAGGATAGAAATATTTAATTTTTTTCCTAGGCTTCTACGAATCGAGCATTCAGAGAAGCACTACAAAATTCAGGATTTTAACACAGCTGCACACTGGTGCCACCCCACAGTGATCATAAGTCCGGTCTGGAGCGGCCGCTGCTTGAGCTCTACTGCCCCCGGCTCAGCCGAGCTCTGCCCCTTGAGCTGGGGCTGGTGGCTTCCAGTGCCCTCTTCACCCTGCACCCAACCCCACCGTGAACTCGGCCACTTTCCCAGCCCAGCGGAGTGGTACTAGCTGCTCTCTAATGAAAACAAGGCCCAGAAATCATCTTCTTTCCAGCCGTGCTGAGCGCAGCATGCAGGGTAAGACCGAACTCTGTCAAACGAACAATGTATGAAACCCGAGTTAATACTGAGATGGACCCAATTCTCTGACAGGCGTGTTAAATGGGATTAAAGCCGCATAGCATTCTCTGCACACCCATCTGCTGCGTGGCGGAGCCCACAGCTGTCCTCATTTCTGAGGGACAGTTTCTTGTCAGTCGTTTCAAATGCATCTCATCTTGCACTTAATCGGGCCCTCCCTCTCTCATCTCTCATCAGGCCGGCCGGCCTTGGCCAGCTCCTATAAGCAGTCGCTGATATCCACATGCCTCTGGCCGCGGGTCTCTGAAGGCATGTGTGAGCTCTGGCTGGTGCAAAAATGTGTGATCACAGGGAAAGCTTAGCGCTTTAGCGGCTGGAATGAATCTCTTGGATCCTAAGCTGCGGTGACGCCACCACCTGCGGCTCCTGCAGGCTTATGCCGTGGGGTGAAAAGAAAGAACAAGAACAAATTGTTTTTGATGCTACAGAGAGCTGCCCCTGAGGTGCCCACCAGCTACCATAGAAAGAGGTACCATAGAAATGCATTCTGAAAGCTCTGGAAGGTCCAGCACTGCTGGGGGATGCTGGGAAAAGGCAGAAGCAGAGATGGAGACGGGGCTCTGTTGGGCAAGGACAAAAACTGCAGCAGCCATTGGAGACCTTGAGGGCAGAGGGCACAGAGAGGCAGGAAACAGCTGATTTCAGGAAAAGAACTGGCCGGCCAGCTTGGGCCCATGCAGCACCTTCATGAGAAATTTTTTTAAAGCGGCCCCTTTTGGTAAGGGACCCTTGTGCAGTGAACAACTTGTGCAACCATCACACCAGCTCTCAGCAGAGGACGAGTTCAAAGGCAGCGTGGGAGGCTACCATCAGAGGCAGCGAGACAGTATGAGTGAAAAACAGTAACCAAATAGGAACAAGGCTAGAGTATGTGTGGAAAACACAGGGAGCCTAAGAGAAGAACGAGATGAGGAATGTCAAAACAGAGTGTTAAGTAGATTCAAAGAAGCTGAATCTTCTTCCTAGCTTTTGGTGGTTTGCTGGCACGTGTTGGTGCTCCTTGACTTGCAGATTCATAACGCCAGTCTCGGCCTTTGTGGTTACATGGCGTTCTCCCGGTGAGTCTCTCTGTCTTCGCGTGGCCATCTTCTTATAAAGATACCAGTAACATCGGCAGAAATTATCTCTAAAGGACTGATTGTCGCTTCATGTCGCCCTGTGAAGCAAAGCATTCTCACTTGCTCCCCCAGCTCACCAGCCTGGACAAGCTGCCGCTCTGCATTCTGGGGAGAAGCTGGAGCTCCTGCTCATCTCTAAAAGCAGTGCCATCTTTTCCCTCAGAGCCCCAGCTCTTTTAGGTCCAATGAACAAACACTATCTTAAGATAAATGTTGAAAGAAACAATTTTGTTTTTAAGAGAAAAACCTGAGAATAGCCTCTTGAGTTCTATTAATAACATCAGAAATCACTTTATGATTTTCTTAATGAAAAAACATGCATTCGTTAATAAAAGAAGCTTGTCCTTATACAAGGGATACTGTTTAATTCAATAACTATTTGCCAGGCAAATATTAGGTTTCAGGCACAAAGAATGCAAGAGAAATAAGACACCATCCCCGACATCAAGGAGTGCCTGTTTGTGATAGCACAGCACACACGTCCACGGGGCAGCAGGGTTCAGTGAAAGGAGTCAAAGTCCTGCAAACCCGAGCTCTTCCTTCCCCCAAACCTCAGATCCCGTTTGTACCGCTCTGTTCAGATACCTGCAAGATTCCAGTTGTCATTCATTAAACACACCAATTTTAGATCAAGCATAAATAAATAAGATAAATAAATAAAAGCACAAAAACATACGTGTGTGTGTGTGTGTGTGTGTGTGTATATATATCTCGTACACATATACATATACAAATATAGTGTGTATTAAAAATAAAACCCAAGTGGGAGTCAGAAACAATACCAGTCTCATCACAACCATAGTCTTCCCACAGCCCAGCTACCTCATGGTCTGCTGAGAGTGTGAAATGGCACAAGTTACACTGAGGAAACAAAGGCATTTTATATTTAATAATAAGGATGATTTAAAAAATAGTTACCAGGACAGCGCAGGGAATATAGTCAATAATATATAATAGCTACGTATGGTGCCAGGTGGGTACTGGAAATGGCGGGGGGAACACTTTGTAAAGTACGTGATTGTCTAATCACTATGCTGTGCACCTGAAACCAATACAAAGTAATATTGAATGGGAGCTGTAATTGAAAAATTAAATTGTAAAAATTACCATTAAAGAAAAAAGCATATGTTTTAATCCATTGCCTACTTTATGCTTAAAGACCAAAAGAAAAATAAATATTGTAAAGCACACACAAAATAATAGTTACCACTTAAGCACTCACTATGTGGCAAGCATTACTTTTATGTTTTACACCATCCTTTTATTTAATGCATGTGTTTGGATTATCTCATTTGGTCCTTACATCAACTCTGAAAAGAAGGTATACTTTTCTCCATGTTATTGGTGAGGAAGCTAAAGTTCGACAAGCAAGTGGCTTCATAAATGGCAGAGCAAGGATTTAAATCCAGATCTCTCCCATTCCAGAGACAGCAGACAACCTTGGGGGAAGGTTCCAGAAGTAGCCTCAAGGTCCAAGGTGGGCTCCAAAAGACCATATCAACATCAGGACAGTTTTAACATTAATTCTGATCAAGGAGAGAAACCAGACCAAAATAGCTGAATCTAGAGCCCAGGGTGGGGGAGGGGGACCATAAACACAGAGGCCACAGGGTCTGAAATCGCAGGGAGGGGAGTAGTGTAAGCTGGGTCTGGGGAAGGGTTTGGCCCGTGGAGTGTGGATGAGGCCAGGGCCTCAAGGCTCATTCTGATTAGTCACTGGCTGGGTGGGTGGGCCTGCCTACTTAAGGGACAGAGGCAGGTGTGGGACAGGCACAGGGAATTTGGCCGATTCTCTCACTGAACCTCGTTAGAGGTAACTGGCACCTCCCTAGCACATTTCCTTCTTCGGCGAGTGGGGTCACTTACCCAGGAAAAAGCAGTGGCGGCCTCCACGGCAGCTGCCAGGAGCCCAGCACTTCTGGCCTGGCCTGTGACAGCTCTCAGACACTGCACAGGTAGCTCTCTGGGCGCGTCCCTGAGGAGGCTACGCACAGTCCAAACAATGGACAATGGGCTTCCGTGGCCTTCCCCACAGAGCCTTTTTAGGTCACAGACAGTGCTGTGTTTATGTTCCCAGGGATAGAACATCCTTTGCTCACTGCCCCATGTCCCGCCCCCACCTCCCATTCCCCTCCTTTTGGTAAATGCTTGGACTCGGCAATTTGTGCAGACATGTTGTGAATTACTGTCAGTTCAAGTACACAATATTCCCCGACTCTGACCCGCGTCTGCCTGCCCTGCGTACCTCCTGCCCTGCGTACCTCCTGCCCTGCGTACCTCCTGCCCCAAGCGCTGGTGCAGGCAAACTCCACAAAGCGACAGCAGCCCTAACCCTTGGGAACGCTCGGCGAGATCAGGCAAGACAGCCACAAAACCAGGTGACTAATACTCAGGATGCACAGCTTGTGTCGGACACAGTCCTACAGACTTTATACCCCGCAGACCGGTGCATTGTAATAAGGCTCAGGAAACAGGCTGGGGAGGTTGATTCCCACAAACACTAAAGTGAGTGAGACAGCTGAGATTCAAAAGATGTGTTTTTTCTAAGATACAATGCCCTACCTCAAATCATTATGTTTCCGATTACTTTTACTAGCATTCAAAACAGCAGCAGCTGTTCGTGGACCAGACACTACGCTAAGTGCTGTGTATGTAGCATCGATATGAAGTTATTTAATCCGTCTAAAGAGCACTGAGTAGGATACAACGGTGATCTTCATTTTAGCGATGAGCGTCTGAGGCATGGAGTTTAGGGGCTGTGAGGGGTGAGGAGACGCCACCCTGCCTTCTTCGCTTCCTTCGCCCTTTTCCTGGTGTGACTTCCTATTCTCAATGGCTCATGCACAGACCCCTGCTGGGAGCAGGAGGACCTGAGATGTCCAGCCCTGGAGTGTCCGAGAGGTGGCTCGGAGGCGGAGATTATATACATCCCCAGAAATTTGCTCCCTGAAGAAAGTACAGAAGGAAAAGGTGGCGGCAGAAGTGGAGGGGTCTCTCGAGCTAAAGAGCCAAGGATGGCTGAATGGGAAAGCCTGGGGGTTCCTGAAGACTCATAGGAGAGTGGGCAGGAGTAGGCAGGCCAGGTCCATCAAAGGGACAATAAAAATTGGCCTTTTCTTGTGGTTAGCCCTCGGTCTCAGGTCATGAAGGACCTTCATAGACATCAACATGCATTTTATTTAGGGAAGATTCCAAGGTTTCATGCATGAGGCAACATGACATATGGGGGAGTAGATAGGGAACGTGGAAGGACGCAGTTCCTGAGCAAGTGGGTACCCACTGAGGGTGCTCCCAGGAGGAGTTGGCCATGCCCGGAAGTAGACTGATGGGCTCTGGAAGGAAAGAAATGAATGCCCGAAGGAGCCACACCAGCATTTGCCATGTCCGGCCACATTCTTGTGCTCATTATAACATGGTCACCCTCTTGAAGGGCGTCCAAGATTAGATTTGAACACGTCTTCACTCCAATTGTCACTTAGGCTATCATTGGCCTGGAAGGGCAGACTCCCCATGAATTCACCAAACTCTCGATTCCTAAAGACCTTGAATGGTCCCTAGGTGGTTGGGGAACAAACCTCTCTCTCCTCCTCACCCCAACTACGAGGACCAAATTCAGCTTTAACTCACCTTCACTGAGCACCTACGCGATGCCACGTGGAATTCTAATTTTGAAGGCAAGGAAATCCGTCAGGGAGGGACCTGCTCAAAGTTACAGGAATCAGTGAGGGACAGAGCCAGGACCCAAACCCAGACCTCTTACCCCAGGTGCTTTTCTCTTTTTACCGTACCACGTCGCCTTCCAGAAAAATCAGCCAACGCTGTGCTTCTCTAGTAAACCTCGTGTTCAAGACCCCTGACCACTTTGAATTTAGAAAAATGCCTATCAGTGGGACCTGGGTTTGGTCTACAAGCTTATTTTGTTTCTATTACTTTCTGAGAAAGTATACAGTATTCTGAAATACATATAGATACAGAGGGTGGATGGGTGGATGGATGGATGGATGGGTAGATAGAACGGAGGGATGGACTTTGAATCAAGTTTTGTTCTTAGCTCCTCCATCAAACTTTGTGACTTCGGGAAACAGTCATTTAAATAGTTTCTTTTTCCGTCCAATGGCCTTGCCAGAGCCTCTCCCCCAGGACTGTGGTGAGTAAAGTCTCTCTAACGATGCCCGGCGTTCTCACAGGCTCACGGTTCTCCTCTATTTTAAAGCCACCTTAGGACTGCGTCCAAATTCCACAGAAAGGACTAACTCAAACATCATTTGCAACATTCAGAATGTCTGTTTTTGACATCATGTTGCCCCGAGGTTTGACAGCCTGGTACCTGTAGAGTCCCACCCAAGAACATTTCCTTCAAAACAGGTTCTTGTTACAGAAACAGCCCTGGTTTTAAATGTATTCCCTCCCCTCATAAAAATGCCCCAGGCAGCTAAAACCATTCTGCTTCAAATATTTAATTAATACCTTCACAGGAGTCTGGTCCTTATTAAAGACTCTTGGGGATCATGTCTTAGGGGCAACGCTTTGTTCTAAGCAGCTCTATGTGTTACAGATAAAATAAAGTGCTGGAATGTGCTTTCCATTAAAAGCAGGGGAGCTTGCCCGTCCGCTGCTGGAAGCCCCTTTGTCATCAGAGTGACACATTAAGGCATAATCCAAGTACAACATACAAATACAAACAGTGCAAATCCTCCCACTTAGTAAAAAGAGTCCCAGTAAAACCACAAGAAAGGTCTGGTCATTAGCCGAGGGGATTAGAAACTGGATGAGCATTTCCTTTACCTCGTCTCCCCACTGAAGAGGCCACAAAGGCGGCCTGCTCTACCCGCTCCAGCGGCTTCTGGGCTTCTCAGCCTGGCACAGGTGAGGGCTCCTTGGTTAGCCGGCCTGTCTTTCCAGAAGGCAAGCACCCTTAGCCGCCTTTGCCTTGTGTGCTGAAGACTGATAAATGCTTGTTTGTGTTTTGTGTTTCGCAAGTAATTTTTTTTTCTGATGATAAAGACAGTGTAGGCTCAATTTTGAAAACTTTTCAAAGGGGTACAGAAGAAAGTATGTCAAAGAAGAGAAAGAATTAATCCTAGCCCCAGCACCTGCAGGGGACTCTGACGCTCTTCGCTCCTTCCACGTGTGTGGTTTCGCAAACTATCCCCTCACTTCACTGCCTGCCTCTTCTCCGGCGGCTACACCCTGCACAGTGCCCTCTATGTCATTTGTTTTTAATCACCGCGGAGGCTATCGCTGTGGGGCTAGGCCAGCACGAACATGACCAAGTATTTCTCATGTGATAAACACTGAAGTACTTCGAGGTTTTCACTATTGTAAGCACTGCAATGAGAGCATCGTCAATACATCAGTCTTTGTCCAGTTTTTGGATTATTTCCTTCAAACAGACTCCCCAAGAGGGAATAACTGAATCAAAGTCTCTGTGTATTTTTAAAGTATTGATGTATTTTGCTAAACTGATCTCCCAAAAGGCTGGGTATATTCCTACACCTCCGTGAGAATATTTATCTTACTACACTTTTTTTTCCCTTGTTACTAAGATATAGATATATAGCTACTTTTTTTAAAGCACAAAACCATGGTGAGGCTGCTGCCACTTTTCATGCATCAGGGGAGCACAGCTACCACTTCTCTTCTTGCCTTCCATTTACATGACAAAGAGCTCTGGGGGAGAGACGTGCCTCAGAAGCCCCTAAAAGAAGGGCGCCCCCCTCTTCCTACCTGAATGAACGGGCAGGGAACACCGAGGGTCTTTTGCAAAATCTAATATGGTCGAAAACAGGGATTTAAACTTTGGCCCCTGTACTGCAGCCAAGATCTTGTAAGAATTTGTTTATTTTTTTCCACTTTTCCCTTTGATAATCAGCAAATTTAATGCATTCATTTAAAATCCCACCAGTCTGTCCCCTTTCCCAGGAGCAGAATGAAGTAATCTAGTTCCCACGTTCTAACAGCATGGGTTGGGGGCCACAAAAGATGATAGCCCCCGGCCCACAGAGCCAGGGGTAGTTCAAACAACTGGAGTTTTGCTAAAACAATCAAGCAAAAGGACGTTTACTCCAGAGCGTTGGAGGTCTTCCAGCACTTAGCTGCCCAGTTGTTCCTTCCTACATGAGTTAGCCTTTCCACTGCCTAACTGTAGCCATATTTTGAAATTTAATTGAACTTGGCTATGAGAAGAATCTACATTCTCCTTATTAGAGACACAGGCAGTGCTTTTCGGGGCTGGTGCGGGGGGCCTCCTGGCATAGTGTCACAGTGTCCCAGGCCTCAGCATCCCACCCACAGCTAATGCGGAGACAGGGAGGGGTCTCTCAGCGCGCTGCGCACTGGGCATCTTCTGCTTTGGGTGTTTCGATGGAGCAAGACTTAGGGGTAGCTTGAGCCTTGTTGCCCCTAACTGATGGTGACCACACAAGACGTCCCCAAGTCCACTGAGACCCTCAGTTACATTTCCCGACGTGGCTATACAACAGTTTCAGGTATGAGAATGTTCGTTTTGGGTTTTATGCTGAGTGACTTTGAAATACCTGCTTAAAGAGGCTGGCTTCAGTTCTTACTCTGAAGGCCTGGCTTGGACCCGTCGCTGCCTCACAGGAGAGAGCCTCAAACTGGCCCCCGCCGAGGCGGCCGCGCGCCAACAACCCCACCGCTGGGCGCCGGCTCCATCCCTCGGGGGCACCCCACGGCCCCGGAGGGTGCTCTGCAGGTGCCCAAAGCACGGAGGGAAACTGCCGTCGGGCTTGTGTGCTCTTTTGTGAAGGCGAAAGAAGATATTTGGAAAGAGTTAATGTACTAAATACATTTCACACTTGTTTTAAGTTTTTTAAAGATACAGACATACAGAGAAGGATTTTTAAAAAAATTCTCACCAGGCAAATAATCCCCATTGATATTTTACATAAAATACATGATTATGTTTAGAAAGTTTAGATCATTCAGAAAGGTACAAAGGTAAAAGTGTGAAAACAAAGCAATGCCTACTTTGCCCATCAGAAAAATACAAAGCTCACTACATACTTATTCTTATAGATAAATGACCCCTTTAACTATGTACATTTTGAATTACACTAGGTTTCGAGGAACACAGTCCTTATATAAAATGAGACAGTCCTGACTGTCCTTATCCTTTTATTACACAGAGGAAGAAACCAAGTTAAAGAGAGAAGTCGTCTCGCTAAAGTCTCAGGGAAGCTAAGCAGCAGTGGAAGGATGTGGGTTCAGGTGTGACACCAGAGTCACGAGGCCACGTGTCCCAGCTCCTCACAGCCCACCTGAGTCATCGCGGTAACTGACCAGACTGCTGCCATGTCCAGTGTCCACCAACTCACATTAAGCCTCATGTCCCCCCACACACACCTTACCACTACCTGACACGACTCTCCATTTCGCACTCCCTCCCTGGGGAGCCCGCCGGATAGGGATATGAAAGATGCCATTTAGAAGACACACCTTTTAAAGAAAGTGGGCTCTATCAAGCAGGGCGATACCATTTGAATAGTTACAAAAGAGTCTGTGCAGGTGACTACCTGTCTTTGCAAGGGATATATGATAATAGCAACTAACATCTTAACAAGAGTTAGGCCAACAGCGTGGCAATAATAGCTATCCGTTTGTGACTTAAGCCCTTTTCGAAGTGGGAGGGAAAGGGAGATTGATCTGAATAAGTAAATAAAAATAAAATAGTCATCAATGATTTCTGTAGCCACTGTGTAGCCAGCACTGTGCTAAGTATTTTACATTCACCAGCATATTTAAGCACATAACTCTGTGAGGTAGAAACTATTATCCAAATAAGGTATGGGGCAAAAGTAAGTTCACAGTTGTAAGTACGTGAAACACAGAGTTTATTCTTGTATTGTTATTTATTAATTACTGTAGTGTTTCCCATATACGAACAACTGTAAATTTAGTTTTGCCCCACCCTGTACAGAGATGAGGACATGGAGATGTGTGGATGTTGAGCGAACTATGCAAGGCTTGTGGGTGCTGGGGCTAGATGGCTTGGACTGCCATGACAAAGTACCAGAGACTGAGTGGCTCAAACGGCAGGCATTTATTTTCTCACAGTCCTGGAGGCTGGAAATCTGAGATCAAGGTGCTGGCAGGGACAGTTTCCTCTGAGGCCTCTCCCCTTGGCTTGTAGGTGGCCACCTCTTCCCTGTGTCTTCACATGGCCATCCCTCCGTGCGTCTCTGTGTCCCAATGTCCTCTGCTTATCAGCTCACCAGTCGTCTTAGATTAAGGATCATTCTAATGACCTCATTTTAGGTTAATCACCACTTAAAAGACACTATCTCCAAACACAGGCACATTCTGAGGTGCTGGGGGAGGCACGATTCAGCCCACAGCAAGTGGCTCAGCGACCTGATCCTAATCGGTGATGCTGGAAGGTGGTACTCTTTCTGCCCCCCTAAATTGCCTCAGGATTCAGAAAGTTTCTTTAACTTCTTGGGCCTATTCCAATGGGACTTAGGGAAGCAGAAATTGACAGTGTCTATTTGTAATTACTATTGCTCTTTTAACCATAGTGAAAAAAAATGAATTCCTGGCCCAAAGCACAGCAACTGATTTGTTTCTAAGGCAGGCAAAGGCAACACCTTTATACAGGCAGATTGTTTACTTCCCCGCCCACCCCCGCCCCGCCCCCGCAAAAGGCTCCACGATGGAAAAAGACCTGAAGACATTTACTAACCCAAGGTCCAGATTTAGCTGCCCATGCTTGGCTGAAATCAGGACTCATCTCTAAGCCCTGTCCGAGGACCCCAGGATGGGGCTGCCAGTGCAGAGCCAGCCATGTGAGGTCCACAGACCTGGCAGATCCTGGCCGGATGTCTGTGTCAGGTGCCTGTGTCTCCCCAGGATAACGCAGTCATGCCTCTTTCATTCCTTTGATTACGTTATTATCAGAGATGGACTCACCGGCACACCATCTTCATAATTTCTACCGTATCAACATTCAGCCTGTAAAATTATTTACTTATTATTTTAAAAAATTATCTTACATTTTGTATATATTTACCTTCAGAGGGAAGGCTTATGTAATTGTCTTAAATGAAAAACCCATTGTTTTGCCCCAGATCAAAGGTAACCACAAAAAAAGTACAAGATAACAAAATAATATTATTAAATTCTAACGAGTTCTAGTTGCTCGCAGCTTCTCTCTCTCTTGAAAATAAGAGAGAGAGAGGCTGGGAAATGTGAAAGAAATGTTTGAGACATACTAGCACTGAAATGAGATTTTCTTCCAAATTAATTGGAAGGTTGAAAGAAACTTAGAGGGAATAACTCTCTCACTGTATGGGCAATGTTCTCTGGGTCTTCGTTCTATCTAAAATCAATTCCAACCACACTTCAGAAATGCTGCGTTCTACTTTCAAAGCACTCTAACAACAACCCTCTAATATAAGCAGAGCAGATATTTTGCACTTTTTTTCTAAATGGAGAAAATTCCAGCAAATCATAGGCACTCTTAGAAAACCCTAAACCCCAGGCAAGCCTCTTACTTGGAGTTTAGAGTCGGACAACTGCTCTCGGGGTCCAGGAATGCAATCCAAACACAGGGAGAAGGGGAGGGCAGGAAACACTTACTGTTTAAGAGATGACTTTTCTATAGTTGGCTCAGCCCCTTTATTGGTCTTGAGCCAAGTGCTACACAACTGGAAACCAAACCTAGGCTCAGACACACATGCCAGACCCGCGTTTCAGGGACTGAATTTCTGACCAGGCTGCAGAGGGTGCTGGGATAACATCTGCTTCTCCCCGGGAAGGAGACACTCACTACTTGCTTCTCTCTTTGCTCAGCTGCGGCAATTGATTTCATCACAAGATTGACCAGATCCTTCCTTTCCTGCTTTTGTTTTGCAAATAGCTAACCCAGTTCTCAAATCAGAGAACCCTCTAAACCCAGGCTCGTATGGGATTTCCCCTCCTCCCAATCACCTGGGAGCTTGTTAGAAATGCAGACTCCGAACAGACCGCCCTCCACATCCCTCTTGACCCCCCAGATCAATGGGCTCAGAGTCTCCAGGTCAACAAATTCTCTAGGTGATTTGAATGCACATTGCATTTCAAGAAACACTACTTAAAGGACTGCGGCCAGAAGGTCCCCTGGACTTCAGGCCACGGATCCTTCAGCTGTGTGGCCCTCAAACTCAGAGCTGCGAACTGCCACTCTGAATGTTGCAACTGTTATGAGTGTGGTTCTCATCCAGGATTCCCTTCTTACCCAGTGCAGGGATCTTGAGCAAGTCACTCAGCCTCTCTGGGCCCCCGATGACTCAACGGCAAAATAAGAAAAACAAAATCTACCTTCCAGAGGCGCTGGGAGCGGTGCACGAGAATGCCTGCGGAGCACTCACTCAGTGCCTGGCCCACGGCGAGGGCCCAGGCAAGGTGTTCGTTCAGCAAACGTGCATTGAGCACTTGGAGGGTCTAATATCTGCTCCAGGCTCTAGGGCTACAGCCCTGAACAGGACAGACGGGGTCCTGCTCTTATGGGGATTATATTCAAGGGGCAAGACAGAAGAAACAATTAGGACTTTCATTCAGCAGCAATGGGACACAGAACAAAATGAATCTCCGCAGAGAATAATGGGAGTGAGACGAGGCACCACTAAGCAGGGTGGCCAGGCAAGATGTGTTTAAGGAAATGACCTTTAAGCCTAGACACAAATTGAGGTAAAGGGTGGCCATGTGGAGGTCTGGAGGCAGAGCATTCTGGACAGAGGGTGCACCAGGCAGAGAGGCAAAGGTTCTGATCCGGGACGAGCTTCAGACAAAAGAGGAAGAAGGCTCAGGCTGACTGCAGTGCAGGTGTTGGTAAAATGAGGCTGCAGAGGCTTCATTTCAGTCCCCATCATTCGCTCTCTGAGGCTTCATCCTTGGCTCTGAAATCATCGTATCTACCCATTGGCTCTGTTTTGAAAGCCATTCACACTTGCCCGCAAGACAGACGGCGGAGAGGCTTGGCGACCAGCAGTGCGCCTTTTCCCCGTGTCTGGCTTTTCAGGGACCCACCCGCCTGAGTTCCTAATGGGGAAGAGACAGTGGCCCCAACGCCAAGTGCTTCAGAGAGGGAGGTGAGACTCGCCTAGGTAGGGAGCCCTGTGTGCTCTGGCTGGAGGGAGCTGACATCTCTGGGGTGGGAAGAATTTTTTTGCTGATGTCCCAGATAAGACAAAGGTGCCAAATACTATGAGAGACATGGCCAAAGCAGCCAGCAAGATCAGACAGGGTTTTCACCAAACCGAGGGTGTTAGTTGTGAGCCTGACATGGTAGTCCAAGGTTGCCTCAAACGTGTCAGCCAGAATTCAAGGAAGTCTGGGGCAAAGGGGAAAACAAGTAAGTTGCTTCACAGCCTTAAACCTCACCTGTGACATCACACCAGGTTATGTATTCAAAATCACAATTTACAAATAACCGATGGCCGCTCCTCTCTTGATCCTAACAACCCTGGGAGGAGGGTAAGTCTGAGCATCCCTATTTTTTTTTTTAATTGTTGTTCAAGTACAGTTGTCTCCATTTTCCTGCCACCACTTTCCCCTGTCTCACCCACCCCCACCTCCCACCCTCAATCCTACCCTGCTTTGGTTTTATCCCTGGGTCCTTCAAACATGTTCCTTGACGACCCTTCCCTGTCTTTCCCCCATTATCTCCCTCCCCTCTTCCTCTTACTGTCAGTTTGCTCTTTATTTCTATGTCTCTGGTTCTATTTTGCTTGCTTGCTCGTTTTGTTGATTAGGCTCCACTTATAGGTGAGATCATATGGTATCTGTCTTTCACCACCTGGTTTACTTCGCTTAGCATAATGCTCTCCAGATCCATCCATGTTGTTGTGAAGGGTAGTAGCTCCTTCTTTCTTTCTGCTGCGTAGTATTCCATTGTGTAAATGTACCACAGTTTTTTAATCCACTCATTTACTGTTGCGCACTTAGGTTGCGTCCAGCACTTGGCTATTATAAATTGTGCCGCCCTGAACCTTGTTAGCATCCCTATTTTGCAAACGACAATATCAGTGCTCCGAAAGGTCACAGCCAGGACTGGAAGGAATAGGACTCGAAAGCAGGTCTTCTCACCCTGAGCGGTGGGCTTTCCAGTGGACCAGCCGTCGCCACGGGCAGCACACCTGTTTCCCGCTCAAGCCTCCTTTCAAGGTCGTCTTTCTTCCCACCTTTCCAGCCTCTTTCCTGCCTCCCTCCCACTCTTGCCTTTGCTAACTCCGGCTTATCCTCTCCTTGCTGTCTTCATTTTTTCCAAAGCATAATCCAGGGTAATCTCCCTAATTAAGATCAGTTAGCAACTTAATTCCCCTTTGCCACGTAACCTAACATAGTCTCGGTTTCTGGGAATTAGGATGTGGACATCTTTGGCTGCGTGGGGGGATTATTCAGCCTACCACATGCAGTCTCTTCCTGAGTAGCCATTTCTTGGCAAAACATTACACTATGGAAGATTTACTGCCACACTTGATAAATCGCTATCATCACCACCTTCATGCCTCCAAACACTCAGCCAGGTGTTTCTAGTTTGGGGTGATTTAATCCTTAAGAACCTTTAATTTTGTATACTCTATGGCTCAATTCTTTAAAAAAAAAAAACCCACACAAAAAAACGCTCTCACATTGAAAGGAAGACCTCAGTCCCACCCCCATCCCTCCCCAAATGTTAAGACCTAGAGGAAGTTTAAATTCCACTTTGGGTGGAGCTCAAATCTGAAAGGTTCAGTTCCAGAGGAAGAAAGCCCTGAGAACATCTCTGCTGGAGAAAGGGGAGCCATTTCAGCCTTAATTAGAACATGCCTTCCTTTGACAATCACCCCAGACGATGTTTATAGCTTCAGAGTCCTGTACAGTGGGTCAGCGTCTAACCTCCTCCCAAGTGGGGCCGTTTGTTTTGAAGAATGCCTGAGAGGCCGCGCAAATGCATTCAACTAGTTGCTTTGGTAATGACATCACACATACCAGAGTTACCAAGGCTGGCTGAATCTAATTACCGTAAATGCATCTACCCTGAGATTTCCAGTACACCCAGAGAGATGTTCTGAGGATTTCAAGCTTTGGGGAAAAGGCTGTAATGGAGTCTGGCCACATCGTTCTGTTGGTCTGGGGTAATATAAACACGAGGCAGGGCTCTGTGTATCTGATTCATTCTGCTGTAAACTCTTCGAGGGGCCGTAAGGAAGAGAATGCGCCTTTCATGTCAGATGGTTCATTTAGAGAATTCTGTGCTAACAGCACTGGTATCCCAGCTTTTTGGATGCCAAGGGAAAATTCAAGATTCTCACCTGCCTCTTTCATTTCGCAGAACTCGTTGGAGCATCAGCCTTTACGGCGAGCTCCGGGTGATGGGAGGAGAACGAAGGTGGATGAGACAGGCTCAGCGCAGGTCAGTATATGGGGGATCCCATGAAGCCTCATTATCTGGTGACACTTTAAATAAATGTTCTTTAACTATTTTTTGATATTGGTTAATATTTAGTGGGGATGAGGAGAAAATGCTTTAATAATCACTGTATACCGAAGTGAATTCACTTTCTTTACCTCCATTTGCCAACTAAGATAAAATGTTCAAAATATTTTTGCCATTTTCCAGAGTTTTTGCTTTCTTCCCAGTTTCGAATGGTGATTTGTTTTTGAATCAGACAACTTCTTAGGCAGAGGGACATATGGAAGAGCTTTGAACTCAGGAAATAAAATATAATTCACTCATTGCCAACAAACAGCACCCAGCAGCACTACGTGGTTTCAGAATCGTGGGCGCCCGTCTCGGGCCGCCGTCCTCTGGGAAGTGTGGCCATTGGTTCACTATGAAAATTGCACGTGCTTGTCACAAGAACTCTCAGCAAGGTTAAGTGGATCCTGGAAAGACACACTTTGTGCATTCATTCCAGGATGCTGTCTATGTAGCCGAAGCGGAAGTCACTCCCAGTTTGTCTTTCATGTGAGGAATCATATCTTATAGCTGAGTTAATTGGCACGAGACGTTTTTTATTTTATTCATTCAACAAATATTAATTATGTGCCAGCGCTGTCCCAAGTACTGAGCTTACTCCAAAGAATGCAGATAATGAGTGGCCCTGTTCATTTGGAGTTTGCATTTTACTGAGGTGTGAGGCGAAATACTAAACAAACAGGGAGATACGATAAAGAGTAAGAGTACTAGGTTTTCAGGAGTTCAGTAAACATGCCATCTTGTGACTGTGGAATGCAGAACTGATTTGGGTTTTTATCTGTAACTGAGCTGAGATCTGATTGGTGAGAAGGAGCTACCCAAACAAAGCCCTGGGGAAAGCAGTCCCCACAGAGGCACAGCAAATGGCTAAGCACCCAGGAGCTCGTGGCATGGAGGAGCAGACAGAAGGCTGCTGGGGCCACAGCAGAGTAAGCCAGCACGATAGGGACATGAAAGGTGGGAAGCAGATTTTACAGGCTATGATAAGGAGATTAGATTTTGTTCTAAATGTGATGGGAAACGATAAAAGGGTTTAACGAAGGGAGTGACATGATCTGATTTGCCCTTTTAAGAGATCATGATAGTTCCTGTGTGGAGAATGGATTATTGTGGGAAAAAGAGTAGAAATGGGATGAACACTGAGGGCGTTTTGCAGGAGTCTAAGCCAAAACTACAGGCAGCTTGGATTATGATTACGATTGTGAAGCGGGCGTGGTGAGAAGTTGTAGGGACTGGGATGCATTTTGGACTTGCTGATGGGACAGGGTAAGAAGTGGGAAAGAAAAGAGTCAAGGGCAATTCCTGTCCCAGTGACTGAGAGGGAGACATCTGTCAGGGAAGGGTGATCAGCAACAGATTCAGGAGCACAAGGAATCAAGGGTTCTGTTTTAGACGTGATACACGCGCTGCTGTGGCCTAAATTTGTAGACATCAAGTCGGCAGTTGCAAACCCTTGCTCAGAGGACAGGTCATAGTAGGAGATATCAACCTGAGATTGTTCCCTGTAGGCAGTTTTTTAAGCAAGGGGCCAAGAAAAGAGAGTAGATAGAGATTAGGTCCACTGATGCATTCGTGTCCTTCATTGGATCAGTGCTTCCAGAGGCTGCTTGGCCAGTCCACCCTTCACCAGGCTCTGAGCAGGCCTGCTCTAGGGGAGCTCACAGCCCAAGGAAAGACAGGCAGATGGTTACAAAATAGTGTATTATGTGTTGTACATAATGGAAAGACGGGCTGCCATTGTTGGGAAGCAGAGCAGAGGATGACTAATAGCCTGGGTCATGGAAGACTCCATGCTAAAGGCGGCATTTGAACAGGGCCATGAAGGTTAAGGTTTGCCAAGTAAAGGAGAGGAAACAACATGTACAGGCATGGAGGTGGACTGACTGAAGGTACATGAAACAAAATACATCTCATTCCAAAGCTTGGGCCACACTTAACAGAAAGACAGGAAAAACATTCCCGTTAAAGTCAACAACAAGGCAAGGACTTCCGTGTTTACTATCACCATGTAACACTCATCTGGAGATATGTGCCAACAGTTAGAGAAGACGAAGGGCTCACTACTTCAAAATTTGCCAGACCCTGACTGGGGTGGCTCAGTTGCTTGGGTGTCATCCCACAAAGTGAAAGGTCACCAGATTGATTCCTAGTCAGGGCACATTCCTGGGTTGCAGGTTCGGTCTCCAGACAGGGCGCTTACAAGAGACAACTGACTGATGTTTCTCTCCCTCTCTCTCACCCTCCCCTCCCCTCTCTCTAAAAATAAGTAAAATCTTTTTTTAAAAAAGGAAAAAAGAACTTGCTAAGAGGTTATCAGTATAGGTAGATGATATGATCATGTACCTAATGGGAAAAAATAAAATAACTGATAGGGAAAAATATTAAAATAAATAAGAAAATTAAAAAAGTTAATAACATTAGTACTAAAAAAATCAATAGCCTTAAACATAGGAACAGTGATCAGTTGAAAAGTATAGTAAAAGGAAAGATCTTATTGATAGCAAACTAAAGAATAAAATAACTAGAAACAGCCTAAAATCTGTTTTCAAAAAATATATTATTTTTTTTACTAAACAAACTAATTTTAAATTTTATATAGTAACATGAATACCTAGAAAATTATGGGGAAAAAAAAGCATGAAAGGCAGACTGATTTGACCAGCTGGTATTACATAAAGCAAGAGTAATTAAAACATCATGGTACTGATTTTAAAAATAAAATCCAGAAATAAACTCCAAAAGCATATGAGAACGTATAATATGACAAAGGTGGCATTTTATCTCAGTTGTTGAAAAATACATAATTGAGCAAATGGCGCTGAGACAACTAGGTAGCCATTTCAAAAAAAAAAATTAAGCTGGATTGCTAAATTTACTCATCAGACAAAAGTAAATTCCAGTTAGGGGGAAATCACTTTAAAAACTAAGAATTATTTTATAGTCTTAGAAAGAGAAAAAGCTAAGTATGGGAGAAGGGAAATCCCAGGAGCTATAAATAATAAAATTGATAAACTCAAATGTATAAAAATAAAAAATTGTGTATAATAAACACATGCACACAAAACGAAATCAAGACAGTGACAACACACTGAGGAAACCATTTGTAACACGTGTAACAAAGAACTAATTCTCTAAAAATATACAAACACTATAAATCAATTTTAAAAAGACCAAAATCACAGTGAGAAAAATGGGCTAACGAACTTCATAGACAGTACGCACACACACACACACACACACACACACACACTCTCACACCCTCAACAGATGGATTTAAAATACTTAAAAAGATATTTAAGGGAAAGCAAATAAACTACATTTCTTATATTCTAAATTGGCAAATATCAAGCACTTGGAAGAAACCCTCCTGGAGAGAGTGTTAGGAAATAGCCACTCACCTGTATTATTGAAAGTGCAACAATACTGACGCAACCTTAGTGCAGGGCAAGTTGAAGACAATATGTGAAAAAGTATAACACATATAAACCCTTCTACCCTGCTATTCCACTTCTGAGAATTTATCCTAATGATAAACTGCCTCATGTAAACAAGGATATAGCCACAAAGACGTTCCTGCAGCACGGTTGGTATTAGCAAATAACCAAGGTGATCATCAATAAAGGATTGGTTTAATAGATAAACATTTACAATGTTTCAACAGAAGCCATTCGAAGAAGATATGCTCTATCTGTACTGGTGTGGAACCACGACCAAGGTAGAGTGTTAAAAAATTTTAGAGTAATGTGAAAAGTAATCTACCATTTCTGTGAAAACAAAAGGATATACACATGTATGCTTTGTCTATAAGAGATCAGTAACAGTGGTTGTCTTTAGGGAGGGAAACAGGATGGCTGGAATAGAGCTGAGAAAGAGACCGACTTCTTGCACTTCATACTCTTAAGTTTTGAATCACATGTATGCATTACCTCTTAAAAACCAATTAAGTAGCATAAAGATGAAGACAGTAGTCATTTTACCTTGTTACTTGAGATTTAGAGTGTATCAGGTGGGAAACAGAGATGAAACTGAATAACGAAATCTACCTTGTGGAATTATGAACATTAGAGAGAACGTACTTAACACTTAGCAGAGTGCCTGGCCCATTTTAGGTGTCCAATAAATGTTAGCTATTATTACTCACAGATTACATAACAGAATCACACATCATTTAGTGAGGTGGGAGGTTTGCTTTTGCAGGTTTAACTAGGGTAGAGCGAATTCTCCAGTTACTCTTTTTGTGCTGCACACCCAGATGGCGGCATCTGGTGAGAGCCAGCTGGAGTCCCGAGAGCCCCAGCTGTGCGGTGAGCATGGAGCTTGGCCTTCAGCCACATTTCATATCCCAGCCTCGCCACAGGGGGCACCCAATCCAGAACACACCTTTCTTCCTAGGCACGTGGACCTCGTGGTCAACACCTGTCCATCCCTTAGGCATTAGAAAATTCCCCTGACCTACAAGGGTGAGCTCCTGCCCCTTGAACAGAGCTGATTGGGTAAGGTGTGAACCCGACTCAAGCTGAGCCAATCAGATTTTCTTCTTTGTGAATACGGGACTCGAACCGTAGGAGAATGAAGGCAGTCTTTCTATGTGGCTAGGAGAATAATATCACAAATGGGAGCTGTAGGGTAGAAGAAAAACCTGTAACAAAAAAGGAAAGAGCGAGGCACCAAAGGCTTCCAGTTTCTGGTCCCAATCCCTTCCATAGGCACAGTTACATTAGTGTCTTTGTGTTTTGTCAGATGTCTCTGGATTCTTAGAATCTGTGTCCACTGTCCCCCCTTTATTTGTTTTCCTTAGATTAGATGAATTAGTTTCTGGGTTTTTGCAATGAGAACACCCAAACCAATACAGACACTGAAAACAGGGTAAATCCCAACCTCCCACTGATAGTAACAGAGGAACATGGGGTGAGACCAAAACAACTGCTCGCAGGTGGAGATCAGCTTTGACACGGCTCCCGAAAGACGAGCCTAGCTCACGGATTCACTGTACCTCCGTGACACCAGAGGAAGGTATGTCTGTTTGGTTGGGCAGCGTAGTTCGGGCTGCTTAACATGGTCGCGGAGAGCAGGGAAAGGAGAGCTAGACCTGCGGGGCTTCCCCGAGAATCTCCTGTGGCTGTTGTGTTTGCTTCCTAAGGCTGTCATAGCAAAGTACCACAAACTGGGTGGCTTAAAACAACAGAGATTTAATATCTCACAGTTTGGGAGGCTTGAAGTCTGAAATCGATGTCAACAGAGCCATTCTCTTTTGAAACTTGTAAGGAAGAATCCTTCCTCGACTCTTCTAGCCTCTGCTGGCCGCCGTCAATCCTTGCCCTGCTGCGGCTCACAGCCGCGTCCCTGCATCCCCGCCTCTGCCTGCACGTGGTGATCTCCCTGGGGGTCTCGTCCCCACATGGCGTTCCCCCGTGAGTGTCTGTCTGCTTAGGAGGACACCAGTCGTTGGATCGGGGCCCACCTTAATGACCTTATCTTAATTTGATCACACCTACAAAGGTCCTATTTCCAAATAAGGTCACATTCACAGGTACAGAGTGCGGGATTAGGACTTCAACATATCTTGTGGGGAACACATTTGAACCCATAATAGTTGTCAACAGGACGAGAACTACTCCCTCTCACAGTGTTGGTTACTGTCCATTCACTGAGGGAAACCAAACCCCTCCAACAGTTTAAACAGAGCGGACTCAGTGGTAATGTGGGTTATAGAAAAGGCGGAGATGCCAAACAGGTATCTTCAAACAACCCAGTGATTAGCAAAAGCAGAAAGCTACTAAAAGTGGAGGGACAAAGTGAGGGTGGTGTGAGGGGAAAGTGGGGACCTCGGTCACTCTCTAAGGGGAAGAGAGAATGAAGGCAGCTCTGTTCTAGGGAAGCTGGAGCTGTGGAGGATAAAAGACGGAGGGGGGAAAGAGCCAGACCTCCTCCTCCTCCCATCCTCTAAGCTCCAACCAAGGCCTCCACTGGCCAGGGATCTAGCTGACATCGGAACCTGCAGAGAAGTCTCCTTGTCACAGAGACAGCAGGACAGGAAAAGGAGAGGAGTGAGGACTGGCCACCCAGACCCCCTCGCTGTGCACCAGATTGCTAGCGTATGCCTCACAACAACCTGGGGGGAAGGACTTCTTGTCCTAACTTTACAAACAGGGTGCTGAGACTCTTAGAATCAGAGTGGCTCACTCCATCCAGATCACCAGCTCCAGCCCCGTTCTTCTTGGGTTTGCACATGGGGTTGTCATAGGAGCTGGTTACTTCCCCTCAAGTGTTGCAGGTTCCACACCAGTTCCTACTCGCTTTTATCTGTACTGCTCCCAAACAGACACCCCCTTAACAAACCAACTCGAGAGGAAGCCCTTCTGTAAGAAAGCGCACAGACCGAACCAGCAGCGAGCCACCATTGTTCTTTCCTTTCTCTCCGCTTGCCTTCTGGGCTTCTTCTCCAGTGGGTCTGCTCACTCACTCTAACTCTGTACCAGCCCTTTAAACATCTGAACCTGCTTCCCCTGGCTAAATCCTCGTTCACCCTTGAGGTTTCATCCCAACCATGACTGACTAAAGAGGCCTTCTCCCCCCAGCATAGCCTGTCCCATGCCCCTGGCCTGGGGATAGTTCCTCTTTCATAATCCTCATGCAGTTTGTGGCTGGTGGCCCTGTGGGGCAGCCATGGAACGACCGATGTATGGGTGTTCTCCCTTGATTTTTTCATTTCTTCATGTCGACCTGGTTCCAGGCTGCACAATCCTTTGCTATGGGGACATTTTATAGAGGGGGAGTAGAAGGGAGATGAAGGCGCTGCTCTTCATGAGGTAAGGAGGGAGCCCAGCCTCCCGGGCAGCAGCGTGGGGAGGCTGTTCTCCTGGGGAATGGGAAGGTGGATGGCTGTGGGCAGATGCTGAGTGCGGTGGAAGTCAGACGGGGGCTAGCCCAGTGCAGTAGAATGGTTTCCCTCAAGCATGTTTTCCAAAAAGTCAGCTTTTTAAAATAATCTCAAGTCATATAATGACATGGCTGCTGTTAAAAACAAACAAACAAACAAACAAACAGACAGACAGACAGACAAAAAAGGTGCCCTGACTGGTGTGGCTTAGTTGCTTGGAATGTTGTCGTGTATACCAGAGGGTCACTGGCTTGGTCCCCAGTCAAGGCATGTACGAGAAGGCAACAGATCAATGTTCCTCTCTCTCATGCATGTTTCCCTCTCTCTCTCTCTCTGAAAGCAGTGAAAAAAAAAAAGCCTTTGGGTAAAAATAAAAAAGAGTTAGAAGAGAGTATAAAATACATTAAAAACTGGACAATACTCACTCCCCCACCACCCGAGTGGCTCAGGCCCTGTCCTGCAGAACTCCCCCTCCCCGTGCAGGGTAGGCCCTGCCTGTGTCTCGGAATAAAGCCTGCTGTGCAGCGGCACCCAGGGAAGGACGAGAAGACCCCAGGGGAATGCTAAGGGGTGCACCTGAGGAGGCCGTCGCCCAGTCATGGCTGTCCCAGCTCTGGTAGACGCGCCCACCCACCAGCGGTGCTGGAGACACAGAATTACCTTTGAAACTGCCTGACATCGCAGGCCACCTTGCCCATCTGAGGCCTCCGGCGAAGCAGGGTTGGTCGCAGCAGCTGTGATGGCCTAGAAACTAGTGGCCCTAACTGTGTTTCCAGAATCTGCACAGAAGCCCCGGGCTTCCAGTGCAAACCTAGGAGTTGGAATTTCCTGCTGCCCTGGCAGGATGCGAGCTGAGAGTCAGCTTTGAGTTCAGGAAAATAAGCAAAAGTGTATTTTTACCCATGATTCATGGACAGAGGTTCATGCCCACTCCATTTGTTTCGTGTCCGACTTCCCCAAGTCCCCGACAGCCAAGACTGTCTTAACTGGCAGACAGAGAGTTAAGACTGTCTGCTTAACTCAAGGCCCAACACATAGTAAGTGTTCCACCAATATTTGCTGAATCGAGTGAACGGGGCAGTTTGGGGAGTTGAATCTTGGAAGAGCACTCCTCTATTTCCTGCAGCCGTGCCCTGCATGCATCAGGCCCTGGAGACACTGCTCCCTGACTGTCCCCTAAACCCTGCTGACACAGGAGCAGACATTGCCAAAATGCGCAGACGGTTTCTGTCCAGGCAGGCATTCTGTCTGTGTCAAGGAGCACCTCTGGAGCTGTCTACCATCCCGGGGCTCCTTGCCCATCTTTTGAATTTTCAAGTGCCCAAAGCTATTCTGAGTGAATTCTATGTTTATATTCCAAGCAGCTTGAATCTGTGCCTTGCAAAAATGCAAGTTGGAAAGTTAATTCATTCCTTTATGTCAAGGTAATTGCAATTTCACCCTAATCCTCTCTTGTCAAAGACTTTTCTCCAATGCACGGAGTTATCGTTTACAAGAGACACTTCAAGGTGATTTAACAACAACACTTGCTATGAGTCACAGTTTCCCTGTAGTCATCCACTTTTCAGCCTGGGAGAACAGTGTTTCAAGTACAGAAGAGACAAGGCATTTGGCTAGGCTCATAGCCCACTTACACGCTCTCAGCCAAATGCACACCTTCAAGAAGAAAGGAAACCCTAATGAGCACTTGTGATAACTGAGGTGCTAAATGGGTCTTTCAAAGCAATGCTATTTTTCTTGCTTGCTTTAGGGCAACCTATATTCATTTGGTGCTTTGAAACTTCTTAAGACCTTTGTGAATTTGATAACTGTGGACAAAGAGAAAATTTAATATTGAGACCAATTGTTAATTTGAGCCAAGAACTGTACCAGGGCTTGGGACACAACAGTTCACAGCCTTGCCTGCTAGCTGCCCTCACCAAGCTTAGGGTCTCCCTGAGTAACAAAGGGCTCTCTACCTCTGTCGGTCTCTGTCGCTATCTCTGTCCCTACCATCTCTGTCTCTATCCGTATGATAAAGGAAACAGGGTAGGTTTTTCTCACCTACTGCACAGCCGGAGGAAGCCTGGACATGCCTCACAGTTTCTAGTTCTCATCTCACACTAGATTAGAAGGCAAAGAGAACTGGTTGAACCATGGTTAAGCCTCAGGAGACCAGGGTTGAAATGGCCAGTAGCTGGTCCAGTCTTGAAGACTTCAGTTCCCACTAGCTATGCCTCTAGACACACCATCAAATGTTAGCCTCAGCCCAAGAGGAAATCAAGCTGATGAAGAGAAGGCTCTGCAGAAACTGTCTTTGAAAGGCTTACCATAATGTCTCTCCCCCCCAAAATATAAATGAAATACATTTTAAAATCAAGACTAGGCAATTAGGACAAGATGACAACCTTGCCAAGTGCCACTTACTCCCTCCTCCAGTTGGAATTTTCTGGGCATGCCAGCACTGGTGTTACTTGCTGTAGGCAGATTCCCTACCCATACTTACAAAAACCCATACTGGCTACTCCTAATGGAGCTCTTAGCATGTTTCTTTCAACTGGATTTCTAAAACAAGAAACAATGTAATTGGCAGGTAACGACAGGTTAACAGGATTGTCTTAACAGATACTTGTGCATTTTCAGTTCAGACTTTTACCAGCCAAGATGTTCTATACAGAAAGAAACCGACATGTTGAGCCAAGCAAAGAGACTGAAACTCCAGAGAGCAGTAACTAAGAATGGTTTGCATCCTAATTAGGAAAAAAAAAAAAGCTACTTTTATAAATAATGTGATGCCGTATTTTGAATATGGTCATTTAAAGTGTAAAATTATTTGGAGTTTAGCCACCTTTAACTCTTTGTGAAATTAAATGGGATAGAAGTGAATTAAATGGTCGGAGACTTTAATGGTCTGTGCTACATTTTCAAACAGTTAGAGAAACAGGGAGTGAGAGTAACTGTCTTTGTGTTGACAATCGTTTCTTCTTCCAGCAAGTGTCTCTCCTTGGCTGAATCCTTTGCCTTAACAGAGAATCTAAACTACCAACAGAGGGAACCTCACGTTTGGGATAGATTCCTCTGAAAACAGAGAACATCTGAACCCCAGTCCCCTGTGAGTCTGATTGTCTGAGGCTCCTGCAAGGGGTCCATGCAGTCACTGGAGTTGCCTTTTCCTTCCAGGAGCTGGATGACCCCCTCCCTGATGAGCTTCCTGTGAGCTAACGATCCCACCTGAAATGCACAAACACTCCTCATGTGATTTCAAGACAGAGACGAATGTTTAGCCTAGGTGATCACAAAGGGTTCTGTTAAGGTCCAATCGAATCTCTAAGCGTAGGATCCAGACTTGGGTGCAGCCAGGGCTGAGAACCACTGGCTTAGCTTAAAAGTTACCTTTTTTGACCAAAACATAGGGGTGAAGAATGCACCCTGTCTTCCAGATGAATAATATACGTAAGCGCTCTGGCAAGGTGCTTGTGTCCCCCAAGGATGGTGGCAAGACAACTAGAGAATGATGGCTCTGCAGTGAAGATGTAGTACCGGTAGGAGCCAGCCGTGTGGACCCCAAAGCATATGTCAGTGCCCGGAGTGGAATGGGAGATCCAAGGCTAGATCTTTACTGTGAGATACTGGTGTGAGATCCAAGAAGCCCATGAAGTGGAAAAGGGGATGTAGAGCTGAGCTGTCAGAAGAGAAAGGAGGTCATGGTTCGTATGTCAGAAGGAAGTCAGTTTCCCCATTGCATACCCAGGGGTCTCACAGGGACAAACCTTCATCCCAGGCATGTCCCTGCCCTCAGCTCATCGGGCAGTTATCACCTTTAGTGGCTAGAGTTTGGTTCTGTGTATGAGAGGTAACTTGGAGGGATGGCGACTGTTAGTTCTACTCAACAAATGTATATTTACTGGGCCTCAGGTGCTGGGATTTCAAAACACTGGACATTGATGCAATACAGTGATTATGGAGCCACTGTCTAAGCAACTTTGGAAAATCCAGGATGGTGACTGAATTATTGAGGGTTATCCAGAGAAACAGATACACACACACACACCCCATATTTTATACATACATACATACATATATATGTATACACACACACACACACACGTGTATATATATATATATGAGAGAGAGAGAAAGAGAAAATTTATTCTGGGCATTGGATAATGTGATTATGGAGGCTGAAATATGCCACAATATGCTGTCTATAAGCTGGAGAACCAGGAAAGCCCATGGTATAATTAGGGCTGAGCTCAAAGGCTTGAGACAAGGAGCTCTGATGTCCAGTGCCCAAGGACAGGAGAAGATGGAAGCCCCAGCTCAGTAAGAGACAATTTGGCCTTCAGCTGACTTAATGCTCTATTCTGGTCCTCAGTGGATTAGGTGATGCCCACCACATTGACAAAGGTAGATCTCTTTACTCAGCCTGCTGACACAAATGTCAATCTCTTCTGAAAGTACCTTCACAGTCAAACCCAGAAATAATGTCTTATCAGCTAACCAGGGGTCACTTAGCTCAGTCAAGTGGACTCATTAAATTAACCCCCATACTCCCTGTACTTCAATTCCGTAGAGAGACATCTGGCATGATGAAAGATTTAGGCTCAAAGCCTTTGCTCATGCTTATGCCACTGACTCATGACCTTTTGCAGGAACTAGTTCTGCCGTATGCTAGAGATTTACCCGTATTAGGTTTTCACATGCATGAGATGCGATACTTGATTTTAACTTAGTAAAGACCTCTCACTCAAGCTTTCCCTCCAAATCTCCTTTCTACTTCCTTCATATGCCACAGGCCCAATGTGTGGAGTGCTGAGGTCACATCTTGTGCCCTTCAGCATCCCACCTGGGTTCTCGGCCATAGCTCTCACTGCTTTAACTCAACCATCCTGTGGCCAAAGGTGATTGATGATATCTGGGGACATTGCTTTAACAAATTTACAGTAACCCAGTCCCATTTTTCCTTTTTTTTACACTGAGTAACATTTACAACTATCACCTTAATAAATCATGTTGGACCTCGGTTACTGGGTCACATATTCTATGTCCAAGGTTAGCAGCCCCCAGGAGCTTTGGTGTTCAGTCCTAGTTGAAAATTAGAATTAGCTGAGAAGTTTGAAGGAGTGCTAGTACCTGGTGGCCCACACACAAGATTCTGGTATCATTGTGCTGGGGTGTGGTGGTGATGGCAGTGTATATGGTGGTATTTAAAAATAAATAAACAGATAAATAAATAAATATGTGCTAGGCTTCTTAATAATTCAGTTAATTACTGCTAATCATTTTTTTAGTAATTACTGCTAATCATTTTTTGTGTGTGGGCAGTTTCCCAGCCTGATTATCTGCAGCCCCTGTATTTCCTCTTTGACACCATTTAAGAATCAATTTTTTTTTAACCCTCACCTGAGGATTTTATTAATTTTTTAGAGAGAGAAAGAAACATCAATGTGCGAGAGAAACATCGATACATTGCCTCCCATATGCACCCCAATCAGGGACTGAACCCACAACCTAGGTATATGCCCTGACCAGGAATTGAACCTGAGACCTTTGGGTGCACGGGATGATGCACTTCCAACCGACTGAGCCACACCGGCCAGGGCCACACATACCACTTAAAAATTAGTCATCTATAGTTCCCTAAATGTAAATCTAAGGATTAAAGGGAACTTCTTTGCCAAATGGAAGCCTGGCATTTTTAATGAAACTAAAATATACCAGCTGTTCTTTGTGAAATTATCCCGGGATGTTTCTAAGAATTTCCCATAACATTGGAGGCTACTGGCTTAGAATTCCCTCCCAAAAGGGAAGAGTGTCTTTAACTGTGGGGTACAGTTGTCCTTGCCATCTTCCAAATACTACCTACTACCTTCATATTTAATGGCCTTAAAAGTATTGACTCTTAGAAGCAATCTGAATTTTCTAACCTGGCTTAAATGCAAACACACCCTTGGTCGTTGACAATGTTATCTTTCAACTTCAGGAAAATCCACTCCCAAATTCTGCCACACTCTATTCTCTCCATCTGACAAATAAAAGACGAGCTGTCAATGGTCTGCCCTGATTGGATCTTTTTATACCAAGTAATTTTTTTAAATGCTTATGTGGGTTGGGAGAAAAAAATGATCAGGATTGGATTCATTTCAGGCTCACTTCTGGTTTCTCAATGAACCTTGATTATACGCCATCTCTTGATACTTGTATCTAATCCTGATTCTGAGAGGGGGAAGGAGAAAGTCTCCATGAGCAGAAATATCCCAAGACTCGTGCAACCCAGAGTGAAAACACCAGGTCCTAGTTCTGAAATACTTGCCAGAGTGAGGTGTGCCTCCTAGGTTTTCAGTACATTTTATCTAGATCTGTACAAATTTCTTTCTTTCTTTCTTTCTTTCTTTTTAATTAGCTGGGTTTGTTTCCTGTCTCCCTCCCATGTGATCTTTCTGGGCTGAGGCTGCATCATTTCTTCTAAATATATCCGATCCAACACAGAGTAGGCACTCAAATGTGTGGCAATAAATGAACGAACAAATGAGCGAAGAGTCGACTCCTGCAAAGTTGGCCGAAAGGAGACGAGCTGGAGGACAAGAGGAGGAGGTCAGGGCCCCGCGGGCCATGAGCAGAGGTTGACCTGCAGAGATTTACTGCTAAGGCTTCTGCTTGGGCCTCCATTTGTCCGCTGTTGTTTTGCCAGTCAGTATCAGTAGTTGTTGAATAACATTCATTTATACATTATTTAGTAGGTGCAATCAGTCAAAGTCCCTGAGATCACGGCCCAGCTTTTTAAACTTGCCTCTTATCTGTAAACATGTTTCCTGAGCAGCTCCATCTTTTCATCTTGTCTAGGTGATCTATAGTAATATCCCAGAACCTGCCTATTTTCTTTTTAATCCTCTGATGGATTATAAATAGCCTGCTCTAAACCTTCCCGATGCTTTGAAGGCAAATTCTTGCTTCCTAAATTATTACTAACCTCTCGTTCCACACTCGGACCCGTTCAGGAGGGTGCGCGCCATCCCTGGGGCAGACACAAAAACATGCAGTTTTTTGCTAAGTAACGCTATGGCAATGACCACATGTGGAACGATAGCTGCAAATACACACACCACTCCCTGCTTCACGCACTTCATAGAGGTGATCAAAGAAGAGAAATCTAGCATAAAAGAATGGCGGGGGAGGGGAGCAAGTGAAAGAGAACAACAATGTGACAGGAAAAAAGGGAGGCACGAGAAGTGACATGAGGGAAACCTAGGCCTCCAGAAATGGGGACGGGAAGGGGGATGTGAACAGTGGGTGACAGAGAGTGCCCTGCCTGGCTTGCTTTGGCTTTCAGACACTACACATTTGCTAAAACACCCAGGTCTGTCTAACCACCTTGGAAGTAAATGCTAATATAAGAGGTAAAACGGCCTGGAAAGAACTTGGCTCTCTGATGCCTCATGGATCCTTCTTATTGCCCGCGCGGAGAAAAAGAGCCCTGTTGCCTGGCTTCCTTGATTTCAGAGCAATGCCTTCATCAAGGTACACCGTGGGTCCTGGGAGCCACCGCTCTCAAGGGCTGCCTTGAACGGGCACCTCAGAATGCTCACTTATGACAGGAGTGAGAGTCCAAGCCTCACTGCTTCCTTTGCTTTTAAAATTCACTTACGTTGCAAACCAGAATCCTCCTCTCCGCAGCTCCCCATGGCTGCCTCTAAGGCCAGCGGTGAGCCGCTAGATTGCCCTTCTCTGGACTCAGTTCTTTATGAGCATTCATTTTTAATTTCTACTCACAGCCTAATCCATAAAGAAGCACTTCTTTTCAGCAAACCTCTTGAACAAGGTTTAATTTGCTGTTTCTCAGTACACACTCATTTTTACGTCCTGGTTCAGTATAGACACTAAATTAGGCGGCACAGCCCACCCCCTTGTTCACCACTGTCCTTCCTGCCTCTCCCTGCATCAACCTCAGGTTGGCTTTCTCACGCTTCCGTGACACTGGGATCAGCCTTGGCTTTTCCAAAGGTCTACAGGCTTAGCACATGGTTAGTAGTTAATAAATCTAGTTTCTACAAAGCCATTAGCAAACATGCACACAGGACAACTTCAGCCTTCTGTGGGCATGCTCTGAGCTGCTCCAGAGATATCCTTAAACACAGCTGTCATTTTGAGCCACTAAACTCTGAACAGCCAAGTTTTCTCAATCATCAATGTCCCTGTGTACGCCCAGGAGCAGATAAACTCCACTGGTATGGAGTGAACATCCTTTAGAGAAACAACTCAGATTCTTAGGATCTGAGGCCATACGCCAGGAAACAGAACTTTGCAAATATGTTTCCGAAGGCTTGATGCTTTGTGATCATAAGTCCCTTTTCCCTGGAACTAACATTTATTTATTTATTTTTACCATGTCCCAAGCATTATGCTGATTTCCTTACGTTATCTCATTTAATCCACCCCAAACTCCAGAAGGATCCCTAAGACGGCAGTCAGAAGCGGTCCCTCATCTGCACAGAACTTCCCAATGACTTCTGGTCTCACTCAGAGGAAAGCCAAGTCCCTGCTACAGGCGATGGTGAGGCCCCATGACCTGACCGTGTTTCCAACATAGCCACGCTTCAGTTTCCCCCTCTAGCTGTGTTGGTCTCCGTGCTGCTCCTTCCACCTCCCCTGACAGTCACACCACTTGTCCCTTTTACTCTCCCTAGACCCTTCTCAATGGGACCTTCCTGGGCTATCCAGTGTCCATAGCATCCCGCCGCCACCTGCTCACGTCTTCTCCATTCCACCTCTAACCCAACCTGCTACACTTTTGTTTAGTGTCTCCCCCAACTACCATGTAGCTGCACAAGGGCAGGACTTCATTTTGTTTACTTCAGAATTCCCATTGTCTAGAACAGTATTCTCAGTAAAACATTCTTGAATAAAGGAATGAATTAAGGTATTTTTCTTAGCCCCATTTTACAATCGAGAAAATGGTTGAGAGTGGTCACAGAACCGATATATGGCAGAACTACACAAACAGTACTGAGGGCTCGTTAAACTCTTCCCCAAGCTCAAAATGCCTTTGTGGGGGATATTTTTGCAAGTATCATTCAAATAGGGGTGATTTTGACCAAAAGAGGAAGCAGAGGTGGAAAACGATGAACAGGAAACCAGTGGGGAAGCTGGGTTTGGAGCCGCTGTGCCCTCTCATCTTTCCTCCGCACTCACTCACCTGGTAGGTTCTCCTCTCATTGCACTTGACACCGTAGCTTTACAGCAAAGTGAAGAGAAGATCACATGAGTTTTTCAACATTTTGAGGAACAATTTGTTGTAAATGTTTTGAAACCATTTACTAGACGGCACTTTTGTACAACGGGCAAGATTATATAAAATGAGACAAGCCAGCCTCAAAATATTCTAGAGTTTGTAAGCTCCTGCGGGGCTGACACTGTGCTTTATTCTCCCTGACGAGCACTGAGATCGACATTCAGTAGGCATTCAGTAGATGTTTTATGAACAAATAAATGTCACTGGAAAAGAAATTTCAGTTTTGCCTAGGAGCAGATTTGGATATTGGTCACTTGTCTGGACCAGCCAATTACATACACATTCATGCCAAGAGTGGTGGCATCTTAGAAATCTGGTTGGTGCTCGAGGAGTCAATCGCCTTGGAGAAAATGTCATAATCCCAACAGAAAGTTTGAAAAACAAAATATACAACTAGTGGAATGGAATATCCTCAATTACAAGAAAAGCCCAGAGCTGAATCTGTCATATCAGTGCTGTGCAAGAATACACAGGGGTGGGACGTGCTCCAAAAGCAAGTCGGAGGTGGTTGCTTTCCAACCACTAAAAACGTCCCATAGGGAAAGAAAAATGGCTGTGATTTACAAACCAGAAAGTTGAGTTGGGGAAGCATAAACAGGCAGCCTACAGAAACCCAAGCTGACACTTTGTAATATATATAATCTTCTCTTCCTCCTTCCCCCTTATGTGGGCCGTGGAGCTCTGCCACATTTCCCTTCTGGGGGAGAGGATGGAGCCCAGCTAAGAAACCAAATTCCTTAGCCTGTTTCCTTCAGTCTGTTCTAGGATCTGGGATATCAGGAAGCAACTCCAGATATCCAGCACTTTCAGGTTAAGAAACATTATGGTTTCTTATCCAACCACCAAGTTCCGTCTGAGAGGAGGGCGGGCCCTCCAAATGAGGAATCACCCAGATGGCATGTTCCGATTCCTACTGATATGGCAAACGAGGTAACCTCTCCTTCCATATGGGCTGCACCCAGTGACTTGCTTCTAATGAATAGAAAGAACAGGGAAAAAGTGATGGATGTCATGTCTATGATTAGGTTATCAAAGACCATGACTTCCATTGTGCTAGCAGACTCTCACTGACTTTAATAAAGAAGCTGTCAGTTGAAGAAGCCCATGTGGCAACAAACTAAGGATGTCCTCTGGCCAGCAGCCAGCAAGGAACGGAGGCCCTCAATCCAACAGCCTGTGAGGATTTGAATCCTGCCAACAATTGCCAAATGACCTTGGAAACACGTGACTGCGGCCTAGCCAGCATCTTCAGTGCGGCCTGGTGAAAAGACCCTGAGCCAGAGGCCCCAGCTAAGCCATGTCTAGATACCACAGAAACTTTGCGATAGTAAGTAGGTTGTTGTAAGCTGCTAAATATTGGCGTCATTTGTTACACAGCAATAGGTAACTGATACGAGGATAATAAAAACACTGCGAGATGCATGTAACAGAGGTTCATGCCACGTGTCAAGGGAGAACAGCAGCGTGGAGTCAGAGGGCACTTGCAGTGTGTGCCTGGTAGAGGAGGCGGGCTTGGGGCCCTGCTTAAGGATGCAAAGCTATTTATGGGACTGCCATTTATCATGCTGCCTGTTTATCCAGTGGATAAAACCCATGTTTCTAAGTCTGACAAGAAGGATTACCATCACCTTGACTTAGCCAACTTCTCCAATTGTACCTCCTGCCTCCCCGTTCCCTGCATCCTATCTTTGAGCAATATCAAATTCAAGGATGTAGTTGACCAAGATGCTCTATATTTTGCCCCTTGTCCACACTGTTCCCCGTTCTTAGAATGCCTTCCTGTATAGGCTCAGTTACATGCCTTCTTGGTGCTCTGTGGAACTCCATGCAAATCTCTACACCTGTGCCTTCAGTGACTCTTATACCACGCATCCCCTCCTCTGCAACCCTTATTTTCTTGTCAGCCCCTCCTCTCGCTCTCAGCCCTATACTGGGCCTCTTCTTCAACTAGGTATCCTCACCGCTCATTCGCAGTCTGGGAAGTCACTTCGGTCAACAACTGATAAAAGAATAACCATGTGATGGATAATAACCAGGAGGATAAACAATTATTTATTAGTTTAACCATAATTTATACCATGCTATTGCAATAATAGGCAGCTTACATTAAAAAGACCTGTATTCAAGGAGGTCAGTGGCACACAAAATCAAACGCCACACAGGAGGAAGAAAGAGCAAAGCCTACAAACTACAGGTAAATTTGTTACAATAGAGGATTACATTTCACTCTACGTTTGCCCTTAGACAAGCAAGAAAACTCCAAGAATTATTCATTTGTCTACATCTTCCACTTCAGTTTATGTCAAAAATTCCATTATAGAGAAAGAATGGTTTTCACAAGATTTGTCACATTATTTAGGTTCCCATCCTATATATCAGTTCTATTCACCAATAATCAAATCAACTGAAAGAGAAAGAGGAGGGGATAAAAAAAATCAATATCTAATTTTTATGCCCTTCAAGAAATCAGCCTTCCTCCTCATTTGCTACCAACTGAAATGGACAGGCTGACCCAGAATTAAATCAACTCAGGAATCACTCAAGGAGTGGAATGTGAAGGGAAGAAGGTAGCAAATACATTTTGTTAGAGAAAACGTCTCTTATCAGGTATAGCCATCAGGTAAAGATATTTGAAGATCCTTTAAAAATATCTTTAAATCAGTGGCACCGTCACATGGGTGACTTACATTTTGAAGAGAGAGGAAATATTGGATGATTTAGACAGTTTATCAAAAATTTGTTCCCATAAAATAGGCCATTCCTTATTGTCATGAGGAATTCCAATGCAAGATCAAGAATGAGCCTTGGCATAAAGGCCTTGAAGCCTATGAACATAGACTGACATAAAAAAATTTATATATATATATACATATAAAATTCATTCATTCCTGGATAGTTGACTTATTAGAAACGACCATTATTTATGGTCTACAGAAGAGAACACATCCAAAACCTAAATGGAAATCTCTCTTCCTTTAGGTCGTAAGCCAAGGTCTGCAATCCAGGCTGTGGGGGATTCCTGGTAGGGCAAATGACATTGAGTTCTTATAAACTGGTTAGGTGTGAGGACATGATCAATGGCTTGGTTTGACTATGGAAACATGCTGGAAAATCACCTGTAAGGAGGGCTTGGATGACTATTCAAAAATTCAGGCTAACAAAGCTGCTACACCCGCTCCCCGCCAGGAGAAGGCTACATAATTTAGGGATACAGTTTTTTGACCTCAGTTACTGAGTAGAAACATGAGAAAATAATGCATTCATTGAAAAGCAAAACTAAAATGACAACAATAAACAGTTCTTTTCTATACTAGAATTGCTAACAAATTTAGTTATGTAAAAGAAACCTTAAAAATTTATACTTGGCGCAGGTTTGAGGAATCAGAACAGACTAAAGCTTTCACTGACAACACGTTGTCTCCATCAGAGAAAATTCGATTGTTGCATTCTTAAGTACTTCTGGTTTATTTTATTCAGAAGGGTTTGCATTGGATTTGCATCTTTCCTATGCACGGTGCTTTAGAACGACCCTCCCCCTTTCTATTACTAACCTATCAGATGACCTAAGAGATCTACATACCACTTTCCAGGTGACCATCAACACACACAAAGTCCAAGCAGAATCACTCAGGGGCCAAAGTATTCCATGCCGCTAGCGCCAACACCTAGCCCACCTCCCTTACCTGTGTCCTTCAGATACCACTAACCCAGCCCCAGGAGTATGGCCAAGTGCCTGGCCGGAGAGTGGATTTGTGGGCTGGATTGCTCAATGTAAGTAAAGGCCCAACGTTAAGCCCTTTGCCTCAGGATCCTGATTAGCCATCAGTGTTTCCTACAATTCCCTGATAAGAACCATCTGGAGCATGTGTTAAACCTGCAGCTCTTTAGGTACCACCCACAGAGTCTGGATCAGGAAGCCTGGGATAGAGATGGAACCCAGGAATCGGTATTGGTAACAAGTCCCTGATTAACATCAGGGACTCCTGGGAAACAGAACCCTGACAGCTGAAAGGTTGTTGCTAGGACAGAAGCCCCCCAAACCTAGCTGCACATTGGAATCCCTGAGGAACTTTTAACGATCAGGATTTGTACCCCAGCCCTAGGCTTACGGAATCAAAATCTCCGGCGGTGGGAACCAGGACTTTATTTTTCACACTCCCACCCTGGCTTCACATTAGAATAATCTGGGGGGCATTTGAAAATACCAATACCCCAGGTCCCGTGCAGAAGAATTGACTCAGAACCTCCGGAGGAGGAGCTGCTTGTAAAAGCTCCCTAGGTGATTCCGATGAAACCAGACCACAGCTGAGCCCATGGGAACCGATGAGTTAGACGGTGTATGATGAAGCTGAGGTCATCGGGCTTTTCATCTTTATTCAACAAGCCACAGCAGCAAGGAGCGACTGCGCACTGACTCTGTGACAGACACGGCAGGGCTGGTTCCTTTGTTCAGTCAGTGCATGGCTTTAAGTTGAACTATTTATTCAGAGCTACCCTTTAAAAAGCTTGTGATTCGGATCAGATTAAAAAGCTTGCCATCGGCAATGGGAATAAGAAAGCCGGGAGCCCAGAAAGGCTGTTCAGTCTGTCTGCCGGTTAGGTACTAAGTACAGTGTCTTCTAACCACATGAAGACACTGTTGTTCGGGAGTAAAGAGTCTCTATCCCATCAAGATGGAAAGGAAATTCTGTAGCCACAGCGGCTACATTTTCCCAAGCTCTTTGGGACAGTGGCTGACACATGGTAGGCACTCAATAAATATCTGGTGGCTGACTGACTGAATTTCCATCACCTCAGTTAAACCTTAAGTAATCTTTTAAGGTGGCTCTCTGAGAATTTTTCTCCAGTTTCTGAAGAAACCACCACCACAGTCATCATCAGTAAGTATAAGACCATGAACAATGAGAACTAGTAGCAAAATTGCTTTAATTTTTAATGTGGGGAAAGAAAGTTCTACTCACATATTAAGAGGACCGACTGGAACTTCTAGAAGGATGGAGGTGTTAACATGGTCATCTCCTATCTGTGACAGGCACAATAATAGCCCCAACAGAGGTGATCACATCCTAATCCCCCCAAATTGTGAATATATTACCTTACATGGCAAAGGGACAGATATGATTAAAGATCTTGACATGGGAAAATTATCCTGGAGTATCTGGGTGGTCCCAAGGTAATTACAAGAGTCTGTACAAGATGGAAGGAGGAGGTAGAAGGTCAGGGGCAGAGAGAGATTTTAATAAGCTACGCTGCTGATTTTGAAGATGGGGGAAGGGGTCATGAGCCAAGGAATGTGGTGGCTGCTAGAAGCTGGAAATGACAAAGAAATGGATTCTCCCTAAGGTCTAAATGGTGAGCAGAACATCTGGTTCTGGCACATCGTGGGCTTACTCAGGTGAATGGCTACCATTATCAAGAGCATGGCCCCTACCCAAACGCCCCTCACCGAAGTGGTGAGCCACAGTTGTGTAAAGATGACAATGATCGTCACACCGTGTAATCAACCTCCTCCCCCCCACCCCCGCTGTCATAAAGTCATGTCTGAAAGCGCATGCTCTCCCC
Organism: Mormoops blainvillei; assembly: GCA_004026545.1. NCBI lineage: Eukaryota > Metazoa > Chordata > Mammalia > Chiroptera > Mormoopidae > Mormoops > Mormoops blainvillei. Next base: position 29,038 of record PVJD01006769.1, on the reverse strand, counting down.
CATCCCTTTATGACCCAGGACAGTCATTGCATGCTTTTGTAGGATTAGGATGTAGCCATGCACGGGGATAAGCCGATGAATTCACAGTGGTCTTGAACCTATGACCTTAGCCTCACCAACATTACCTCCAGCAACTGAGCTCATCAAGTGGAAGTGTGTTCAATTTTGTTTTACGCGACCTAGCTCTGAGGCCAGAAAGAGACCTGAAGCCTGTGATGTTTTGCTTCTGCCTCCCTTTCCTTTCCATGGGCTGAAAATTGTGCAGCTGATGGCTGCCCTGCAAGAACATGCCTGGAGTATGGCCGGGGCCATGGCTGTGTTACCGGGCTTATCACAACAGGCTGACGACTGAGGCTGAACAAGAGACTACACTAGAACAACCCTATGTGTTGGCAAAATTCTCCACCAACTAAGAGAATAGAGAGCTCTCATTAGACTCCAATAGCATAATAAAAATTAAAATCATTACTATTTATTGAGCATTTCACCATGGAGCAGATACAGTGTGCTGAGTGCTCTATAAACATCGACTCTTCATAACGCTTTTGAGACAGAGACGTACTGCTAATCCCATCTCACAGGTGAGAAAACCAATGGTCAGGAGAGCTTCAGGTTATAGGGCTAGAAATGGTAAGCTGGGATTCAAAACGAAGCCTTTCTGACTCCAGTGTCTGTGATTTTAGTCGCCGTACTATACTGCCTTTAATACAACAGCAGAATAAGAGACAAAATTTTTGAGAAAGCAGCGGCAGAGAACGACATCAATGTAACAACCCACTTGCAAGCCAGGAGGTTTATTTACAGCCATTCACTCAACATTTTTTGAATGCTTCTTTTGTGCTAAGACTTGTGCCTATGAACTGCTGGGATATCAAAGGATATCAGGTAGCAGGACCCGGAGACAGAGTGGAGGGCAGCAAAACTCCAGAACATGCTCCAACAGTGAGAGAACCTGCTGAATGGGCAGCTCCAGAAATATTGGAGGGGTGGGGTTGCCAGCCCCCAGGAAACAGCAGCAGTGGGCGGAGTGACTCCACAGGTGGCAACGAAGAGGTAGAGCCGCTCCAGCAAAGGTGTCAGTTATCCTATGCGGACAATCACCCAACCTCAACATGCAGTAGGCTCTGGGGATAGCGTCAGGGACCAGGGGCCCAACGTAAGGCACAGGTCCTCCTTGCAGATAGTGTGGAAAGAGCTGCTTGTCGATGCTTGCCTTTCACTTCCTCAAATGATAGGCTAATGCAGTACAGCAGCGGGGAGGTGAGGGATGTCCCAGGGACCACGTCAACCGTGAAGGATCTTCGGCAACACTGAAAATACCCTTTAGACCCTGGATGCTAAGGGCTGACCCCTACCATTAGGGAGGTGCTCTCCTCTTACCATAAAGAATCCCATCAAACACCTTCCATCATACACACGTCTAAGTGATACAGAAATCTGCGGCTGCGGTTTTAGTTCGACATGTCCCAAAGTGTGTTCCGGTCCTGGTTTGCCAAAGACAGCCCAGGCTTACTTGTGCTATCCTTGAATAGTTAATAGTGTCCCATTTCATTCTGAAAAATGTCCCAGTTTGGACAATAAGTTAAATGATCACCTAACCCAGAAAACTACTTTCAGGCCTATTAATAGCCCTGCTGTCCTTCTTTGAACCTGTCGCACCCCAACACACATTATAAACCTTGAAGAATGAAATATACTGTATAAACCATTAATATACTACACTAAGGAACTTAAAAGCAAAACATCTGTTATCATCTGTGTAACTACTATTGTGCTACATACAACTCGGGAAATATTGTATTAAATAAAGTTAAACAAGTTTGGTTGTTGTTGTTGTTAGAACATATGGCTTCTCAGAAATTTAATATAGTAACATGTCATGAATTTCCAAGAGGGTCATATACTAGGTAGTTTTTCCAAGCTTGTTTAAACACAAAATCATTTTTTAATGAAATGTCAAAAGAGATCAGTGTTCCACAAAATGCTCCCACATTTTTGTTCAACAAACACGGGTGCCTGGTAGGTCCTGGCATTGTTCTAGGTCTTGGAGAGTCTGCAGTGAACAAGACAGTCCTTGTCCTCATGGGGCTTACATTCTAGTGGGGAAGACAGGCAATGAGCCTGTAAATAGAGAAATAAAATTTGGACAACCATGATCTGTCCCCCAAGTGACTGACAGTCAAAATAAAACCCACAATATCCACCAATTCTGAGAAATATTCATGCAACAGCAACCCGTTTTCACACAGGAGTTGGCAATGATTCATGTCTGTCAGAAGCCATCAATAGGCACCATGTTTTCTGAGCAGTAAACATTCTCTTAACAAATCTCTGCTCCGTGAACTGACTACTTCATTCAGTGTTCTTGTTAGTATAAATGCGCCTTTGGGGGAGTCCAACTTCCACTGGTTTTTGTTTGTAGACTATATTCATAATTTGTGTCTTTAATACTCTTTCCCATTCTATCTAGACTAAGGTGTTATTGAAAACTGCATCACTTTCAAAGAGATGTTTATAGTTGCCTGGCACCCAGGGAATATATGAGAACAAATGGAGAGTTGCTACATTCTATGCCACACGCCCCACCCCCTAGGGCTGGGATGAGGGACAAGGAGGTGCTTTAGGAAAAAAACATGCGCGCACACACAAAAAACTCCTACCCTTTGGATCGACTCTGTGCAGAATAGAGACTCATATATAAATGAATAAGCCAAGTTAAAACTTTCCCTCCTGGAACAAAGCAAAAGGAAAGCCTCTTTATGTCGCAGGGGCCTTAGACGCCACAGCTGAGCCTGTCCCAAAGCTCCCCTCCACTGCTCAGAAACTAAGCCATCTTGCTGCATTTAGCACTTCTCACCAGACCACCCACCCAGATGCGGATACACAAACCACATGTGTGAGGAATGCTGCTCGGCTAGGAAATCAGTATCAGTATTTCAACCTTATTACTTGCACAGACGGCCTTTTTAGTGCGACTCATTTGTTTTATCTTTTCAATAGCTTTGATTATTTTCTTTTAATGGCCTGGATTTATCCCTTTCTACTCTTTTGAAACTTCAGAACTCTGTGGTGGGGACTGCATGTGGTGGAAGACACGATTACGAGGGGAAAATGAGCAAATAGCTTTGCCTTTACTCACTGCCTATCTCCCCACTCCTGAGGCCACCTATTCTGTGCTGGTTGCCCAGCAGTGCCCTGAGTTTGTACAAAAGTGGCCTCAAGGAGCCTTCCCATTCACGTGGTAAAGTATTTTTATTGTTATTTAATAGCTATTGAGCCCAGTTACAATCACTGTTTTTTAGTTTGTGCTGTTTCTCTTCCTAGCCCTCAGGAATGATACAGGTTACTCTTTAATTAAGAGGGAATGAAGGCCAAGAGGCTAGCCTGATGGCCCAGGGCAAGTTAACAGCCTCTGGAAAAGATGGGACTTGACTTTAAAGAAGGGTCCACAAGAACAGGAAGGTGTGGATACTGTCCACCCGCAGAGAAAGCAGAGCACTGACGGGTTTCCTATTTGGGTGGCATCTCCTGGGCAAGGAAACCAGTAACATCTGCTTAGTTGCTCCACTAATCAGAACGAACAAGACCATTAGTTTTGGATACTACGTCCCTGAATCACCAAGCAGGGAGGTCTGGGTATCAGGCCTCAGTTAAGCTGCCGTCTCCCTTGCATATCCAAGTGGGAGCACAATTCTGAGGGATGGTGGAGCAAAAGTCTTGGGAAAACTAGCTCAGTGCACTTCCTGAGTGAGACGGCTTGGTGACAACATCCTGAGTCTTCAGGAGGCCCAAGATGCCCATCTGGACTTTCTCCAGGCTGGAGAAAATGCAAGGCCATTATTTTAAAATAAACAAATGAATATCTATGCTGAAACAAGAGAGAGACTAGTCCAATCCCAGCCTGGTCATTAGAAAGCTTAACTGTCAGCCAAGCCCATCTGGGACTGACGCTTCCACACCTACAATCGGGTTCTGGGTGATAAGATACAAGGCAGTCCTCCATTATCTTCTCAATGGCTCCTCAACTTGCAGATACTGCGAGTTTCTCAAATTTGATGTCTCTTCACGATTAAAAAGAGCTTTACATCCAATTCCCTAGTTCTTTGCCGAACTAAAAGCACTCTATTCTCTTTATTGAAGCAGTTTTTCTCCTTCCTGTCTAATTAAGGTAGCATTTCTTGCTGCTAAAGTAAATGCAGAGCCTCAGTCAGAAGACTGATTCTGTCCACTGACAGTATGTTGTTTAGTTTATGAACAAAACCTTTCAGAGAAATATGGGAAAAAGAAAAAATATCATGCACAAGTAACTGTATTTATTCCAAAAATGTATGCCACCATTTCTTGCCCAACACTGTAGAGTTTAAAAAATGTACTGGTTTTAGGACACAAAAAATGGTGTTCAGACCTTACTGGTCTGATCTCTCCCTTCATTCTTCCTTAGGACTAGCATCTCTTCTTGAGCAAGGGGAGGGGCTCATTTTTCTGTATGCAAAGCAAAACCAGGCTTTGATCAAATGACTCTTAAACAAATCAGTGAGACTGTACATTGTAAAAAACATGGGGCCACAACAGAGTAGATGTAAATTTAAGTAAAACACCTATTTCTGTCAATCTCTACTTACATTTCAACATGAGTTTTAGAGATGGGAAATACATCTTACGAATGCCTTGTTGTTCACATAATAGCACCTACACACACATACACAGTGTATTTTTCAACAAAACTACACATACACACTCCATTTAAAAAGATACTGACAGATTTTTAAAATGTATTAGCCTTGCATTATTAATCTCGAGAATACATTTTTACTTATTTTTGCACGGCATGGTAGCTCTGGCCACCGTTCAGGATCTGTCAGCATTTCCATCAAAACTCTATTTTCAGAATAGTGGAGTATAAGTGCCAAAATACATATTTACAGTTTACAGACAGCGGTGGCTTTGTCTTCCTTTTAAATTGACTTCTCCGGTGCATCTTTACAAGGAATATTCAGGGATGGCAATGCCTACATGATCAAAAGTGTCATATAAAACAAGAGGTCAAAAGCTGTAGACTGCCAGCCCAAGACTAAACCGTGGGGACTGACTCCTCTACATTCATTGCAGTTGTAGTAGACTTGACATCATAGTCTTAGTTTTAGCGTTTATAGTCCAAAGCAAGTTTATAATATGCGTGCGTGTCTCTGTGTGTGTATGAAGAACACACACAACGCTAAAGGTGGAAAGTAATGAGCATACAGCAAACTACTCCAGAACTGATCACATCCACAGTGAGAAAAATTAACACCAGCCACCAAACACACTGACCATTTTCAATACTGAATATCCAACTCCATTACCTAGGCACAGTTCAAACATTTAAGATAAAGTCTCTTCTCTTAAACATGTATCTTAATTCATTAACATGCGCAAGGCTTGGAATGTTATGTAGGCCTGAACTGTCTTTTATAAAGATGAGCTGAGTCTGTAGAAATTATCTGTAGAAACATATATATTTTTTTTTTTGGTGGAAGAAAGCCAAATGTATTGGCTCTTTCCACAAAAAGGTGCATAATTATTCAGATTAGAGAGACTTGCTTAGCAATTTAAAAATGTTTAGGATACTCTCCTATGATTTTTTTTTTCCCCTCTAGTCTCCTAATGTTTTCATGTTCTTCCCTACTTTGACACAATACACAAGCACACATAGACATGCCTATTTGTCTGCACGGGGACATGGATTATGGTAAAGAAACAAAACAACTGCAAACGGTGTTGCTGACATGACTGCCACATGCTGAGACAGAAGCACCTGCTCTCACACATACTCTGTGGCAAAACCAGAAGCAGAAGATAATTTATTAGGGGAAAAGTTCTGTACATACAGTTTTCCCCTCAAATGACTGGGGAAAAATTTAAAGAAAGTTTATCATATTCTGGCTGGATCAAACTATATTCATACTCGCCCAATTAATTTTATTTGGAGCATCTATTTATATGTATATACACCAAAGAAATTAAACCCTGCCATTTTTCTTTTGTGCTTAAAAAACCGAAGCCACGACGAGGACACACATGTGCCAAAAGCATTTTTTAACAGCTTTCAAAGGCGAGTGCACGTACATGTGGCAGAACTGAGTGGGCTGCTTTAAGAGAAGTGTAACTATTTGAAATTAATTGAAAGGGGATTTATTACTTTTGAATTTATAACCTTGATGACGGCAAGGGTATAACTTCCAAAAAATTAACAATGTGACTTTTACTCTACTAGAATTTTGTGAAAAACTCATTTTGCTCATTTACAAGTAGTAGATGGGTAGTTTTTCCCAAATTTTGTTATCAATTGCAAACTTACAGTGACAATATTCTGAAGATAGTTGCTTTATTACCTGAACTTTATGTCTAAGTTTTATCACTGTGATAGTGTCTCTTCTTATTAACCTTTTTGTTTGATCATTTTGTTAACTAGTAACCTTGCTTAGTAACCTAAGGAACAACAAAAAAAAATCTTTACATTGCCAAATCATAGTTTTTGCCACACAATTTAGTTACAAAAATAAAAATGGTCCAAACTACATATACACATTCCTAGTTAAACTACACAGATATTTTAGATATACCACATACATTTCTGGCTTAATTAGGATATGTGAATTAGCAGTTAGAAATTTTAGAGAGTTTTAAATTTTGCAAATAATCCCATATACGCATCATCCTCCCCCTTTACCTGTAAAGTTCAAAACAAAAGAAAACACAACTAAAATCACATGCTTCATCAGTCACCTAAAATGACTCAGTAAGTTTCTCTGTAACTAATCATTGAGAAGTGGACTAGAGGACAAATGCTTCAAGAATGGTTTGTGCCAATCATCAAAAATCATAACATTATTGAAAATGCACACTTGTCCTCAGGGAGGACGCCTCAGAGAAGTAATTTACAAGAAGCATGGTTGTATTATTTTTTTAAGGAAAAAATAGTGTCTTTGGATAGAAAGAAACAAAGTTAAAAAAAAAATCCCCCTTTTTAAAATGCAGAAACAACTCCATTATCAATCTTCATTTCCATTACTGCCCAAAAGAATGGGTCTGGAAAGACCACTTTCTGTACAGACACTAGTTAATCGCTGCATGAAAAGACAGCATCTGGCATGGGAATAAACAAGGGAGGTACTGGTCTATTAGCACAGATAGAGACCTTCTTAAGGCTGATCCAGTGGGCGAACCTTTGGATCCAGAAGTATTTCTTCATTTCTTTTCTTTTTAGTCGAGTTCCTAGCAAAGACTTGAAAGATGAGCTGTTCTCACTTTGCATTTCTCCATTTATGGAGGGGATGGAATAATGACACCAAAAGTACTTTGGTTTTGTTTTTTGTTTTTTTTTTCTTTAAAAATAATTTGCTTTCTTTTGCATGCCACAGGACAGATTTCTAGTTTCAAAACAGGGTACATCAAGGACAAAAATATCCCCCCTCCCCAACCACCTTTATTTTCACCAATACAAGAAATCCTTCTGGAAACATAAGCAACTGACTAAACAGGTATCGAACCACTGAATCTACAAGTTAATACATAATCTGTTACGGCAGAATAACCAAGAATTTCCCCCTAAGAAAGATTTTAATTTTCCAAATATAAAAAGAGTCTAAGGGGATCACATGTGAACAAACAAAAATCTCTTATTCCAGGTTTTATGGTTAAGATGAATGACACACTGGCAGCTGAAGAAAGCCGAAACTCTTACTAATAAATAGATCCAAATTAAGAAGTTCTACATTTCTTTAGAAAACAGAACCAGAATTCCTGTTTTAAAAAAATGATGATCCTGTGGAATGCCTTTACTTCCATATTTATCTAATATTATAATAGTGAAACAGACACCAGAATGTTGACAACAGCTCAACAATGCTGGATGCAGGACATTTACAGGGACACTTTTGTTTAAAAGTCCTACAGGTTTGTTGACTAAGGCTAGACAGCAAGTCATGATCCTATTTGGTGCTTTTCCTACCATGGTCCAAGATCATTCTATGGATACAGCCAAGGACTGGGCCCCAAGTTTCAGGAAAAAGACCACAAAGAAGAAAATTGGGGTGGTTATTTGGTCCCCCCAGTTGATCGTTTGTGTCCTAGAACTGGAAAAACAAAAGGTGGAAAATACAGACTGCAACGAGTTAAAGGAGTTGGAAGAAGTTGGTGGAGAGTGGCACGGTATACAAGTAAGGTCACTGGGCTTGGGACGGCAAGGGCGCTGCATTGAAAGAGCATCCACGGGACCAAGTACTTATAATGTCTTGTGGTGTCATTCCCTCAACGACTTTAGGGTATCTGTATGCGATAATAAATAGATCAGTTATGTAATAAGGCAGTGTGTTGAATATGCATTCGTCCTGTGGAATGAACCACCACAGAGAGAGATACATGATACCATACACATTCTTTAAGTTTTCTTGTGTTGTGTTTGATTTGTTTGTTTTCAAGGCTATCCAGGCAAACTCTTCCCGGGGATTTCCTTGGAGAGAAGAGTGGTCCGCTGAGGCTGGTTTGCTTAACCTCTCCTTTATCAAGAGATGATGACTGGCTTCAAAGAAAAATAAAGCTGAAGGTTGCTTGATTTTTATTTTTTCCCTTTTGGTTGCATCATTCTGAGTGTTTTCTTATAAACAATAACAACAAAAAAAAATCACAACCAGAAAAAAAGAAAAAACAACCCAATAGTTTTTGATGCATCCAGTTGTTGTATCCTCAGGATGTTCCAGATGTTTCCAGGTAACTCTGTAGTTTACGGACTGTGGTTTTGTCCAGCGAGCAAAGGTCAAAATCAAATGTTGTGTTTGTGATATGAAAGTGTCCAGTTTCTTCTATAAGGTTCACAATCTGGAGGAATAAAGAAGAGAAAGTTTGGACAATAATAAGTGGATATTAAAAAGCAAAGAGAGAGAGCGAGATGGAAGGGGTCAACTATGAAACATCTGACATATACAGTAAGAAGTTCCATACTATTAAGGGCACCAAAGTGTCTCTTAGCCAATTTGTAAGCCATATGAATGTTAACCCTTTGAAATTCTGAATGAAAGCCGACTGCCTGTTCTCATCATTTATATCCTTTAAACTGACTCATGCTTCCAAGTCATCAACAAACTATTTTACTGTAAAGGTGGGAATAAGAGTGGATTGTTAGGGGGAGATACAATTTCAACACCACTTTAAATATTAGTTACTGACTCAATGGAGAATAACTATGCCTGCTAGATGTATGGAAATTCCAGCCTGGAAATGACAAAACTCCTTATTAAAAAAAAGTAGACACATGACACACACACCTGCATCCACACATATATGATGATGAAAATTTTTCTTCCTGATTATGCTACTGTTGAACTTATAAAAAATGCAAGAACCCACAAAGAAAAAAACTGAAACCATCTACAATTTTACCCGCTAAAGATCATGGGTAGTGAGTGACTGGAAGGGGGGCTTAAGGGAGCCTTCCTGGGGTATTGTTAATTGTTTTGTTGCTTGGTTTGGGTGTTGGTTATAAAAGATGCATTCACTTTGTTAAAATTCACATAGCTGGACATTTTGTTATACTTCAACAAAAAGTGAAAAAAAATCTGTATTTATTATAGTCATGTTCAATTTATTCCCTGGTATATTTAGGGGTGGTAAGTTATTAACTAGAAAAAGAAAGGATGCCTTTGTCTCCCCGTTTGGAATAGTTACACTTCATTTCTTATTGCATTGGTTCCAACTTTCAGAAACACGATAAACAGACATGGTGACAGAGGTGCTGTTGTCTTGCCCTGGCTTTCGGGAGGCCACATCCAAGGTTTCAACATTAAGAACGATGTTGGTTACTGGCTTGAGAGAATCTTTTACCATGACACATAAGTGTCTTTTTATTCCTATTTTACTAATAATTTTGATCAGAAATGGGTACTGTGCCTGGGTAGTATGGGATTTAGATATATTTTTGTGGGGCAAATGGGATGGAGAGGGTTATTTTGGGAAGCTTTGTGTGTGTGTGTGGGGGTGGGAGTGGGGAGGAAAATCGGCACCAGGATGAAAAATAAAATATTTACTCAGAGAAAACAACTGGCAAATTCTCCCACTTACTTTTAGTTGTCTCTATTATTCCCTTTCTATCACTTACTTATGATTGTCTTTGGTTCAAAAATCTCAAAAAAGAGAAATAATAATTTTAATTAATTAGCCTATTCATTCCATGACGTTTTAGATTACCGAATTTCAGGTCTAAAACAGCCAAAACTTTTGACATTCTCTTCCTAAAATTAGTTTTCTTTTTTAAGAAAAGGAATTTGTGAACTATTCTGTATGAGTCAGTGGTTCTCAGCAGAAAGAGTTCCCCGTTCCTGAGACATTTGACTTCCACAGAAGCGCAAGGCGCACTGAGCCTCACCCAGTGGTTGCACGACTCTAGACTTCGCTGTCATTACCTTATTCAATCTCTGAAACTTTTTTTTTTAACAGATAAAACTACTAGTTTAATACTGAAACAAGTTACTCCTATTGCAAAACCATGACATACACAGTAAACTGCCTACCTGATATCCATTTAGCCCTTCTTCTTTACTTAACAGAAGCTTGATTTTTCTGGGAGGGGCAACACACCCGGCCACAGTACCTGCCCCTCCAGACCCACGTGCAGCACTTGGCAGATCCCGCTATTTACAACTGATTATTCACAAATTGCTGGGCTTTCAGGAAAATTTTAGCAAAGGTGTGGACAACGGGCACGTGCCCTTGCCCTGTGCCCGTCTTCCTGTCTGAAATGAAGATGCAGTCCTGGCAGTGTAACGGCTGTCTTCCCCTCGAGTAGACGAATGCAAGATGTAGAACAGGCCAAGCAGGAAGGCGAGAAGTCTACCTCCTCGGTGGCATCTTTTAAGCCACCACTTACTATAAATTATTTACATCCAGGGCTGTTATCATGAACAGGTAACAGGGGGGCAGGTAGAGAGAGAGCCTTCCTTCAAGCACTGGACCTAAGGTTCTATTACATACGCCAAAAGATTATTAGGAGGGGTATTCCCAAGTATGGTTAAACTACTACATTCACATAAGAATTTACCAAGCAGGATCTTGTTATTAACCCTAAAAGGTCTAAAATGGACCCTCATTTTTTAAATTAGTTAACAGTTGCAGAGCTTTGGGTAAGTCACACACACACATTTACATACATACAGAGACACACACCCAGCTATGTCCACACACACAAAGCTTTCAAGGCCATCACACTTGCTATATATTTAACCTCGATTGATTTAAGAGTACCTTCCAGAGTAAATTATCTTTTTTGCCCAACTGAGTAGAAATACTATAGAACTAGTGAAAATGTGTACACTTCAGGAGAGGCACAAACAGCTTCTTCAGAGCTCTTTCTGGATAGAAACAAGTAGACTTTTAATTGCTATAATGGAGGCAAATGACAATTATTCTGGAGTGTGACTTGTCTCCCCAACTGGCAGGCCAGCAGGTACATGACAAAGCATTAAGAACAGAGTCCTGAATTTGGCGTGTCGAGTTCTGACTCTGCTCACTACTTGAATGGCGCTTAATGGCACTGGGTAGAACTTTATAACCTCTGAGCCTCAGTTTCCTCGCCGACAAAATGAGGACAATGCCAGCTGTTCTTCCATCATACAGGGTTGTGCGGAGGATCAAATAAGATGGTAAGTGAAGCTCCTTTATCGACTGTGGACTGTTACACAAATCAGGGCAACATGATTATGACTACCATATAAATATAAAGTTATCCTTAATTATCTGGGAAGTAACTCTGCAGCACATGAATTACTAGACCCAGTGCTTTTTCCTCCTCCCCTCATTGACTGTTAGCCATTTCATTAGCACTAAAACAGATGAAGCAGGGAATATGCCAGAAGGTAAAACTCAGAAAAGGCCTACTTGGATTTTTTTTTTTCTTAATAATTATAAGAAAAGTTTGCAGGGGGAAGGGAAGCAAGCAGGGAGAACAGTAGGTGAAGGAAATTAGTTGAAATGACAAACTAAAACCACAATGTGGGGGTTAAGGAAGTACAGCCCCGCATTTTCCCTATAGAAAATGACAGGTACCTTACCCTTTTAAGTAAATAGCTTTCTGTGACTCAGTATAGATGCTCGATAATTACTTCATAAGTAGAAAACAGAGAAGAATACCTTTTCGAAAAAGCCACTTGATTTTAAAGCAAATAAACACATTTGCCCACTAGGAAATTCAGCTTAGTCATCTCACATGCACTGTAATATCTCGCAGGTTTCCAGGGCTTCAATCACAGTACTCCTACTTCCTCCACAACCAGCGCGTCCCACCCCGCCTGCAGCCACAAACACACAAAGATATAAAGGGGAACTGATCAATCTCACCAAATGAGCCCTGCATTTTTATGGGCGCCTATAAGAATACATCAAGGCAGATGCAGAGACAGCCTAAAAGCAGAAGTAGTGGCGGTGGTTGGGGCGTTCGGGACTATTTGCCAAAGGGAACGGCATTAATGATTTGAGTTATTAGAGCATGTACTCACGTCCTCAATTAAGTAGGCTTCATAAAGAAAAATAAATGTGGGCTCCTTTCCTGGAATTCTGATAGTTAGAGGACATCAGAAACACAGCATTAACATGCTTTTACTCCAATGACACAAGCCGCAAAGCCTGAAAACACCACGCTAGTCCTCGAAGGGTATCACTCTGCCTTTCTGTCAGCATCCCCTGCTCTGCTGATGCAGCGTGGCCCTACCTCATATCAGTACCCTGCATCACACTGCAACAATAAATGGCTCTCAAAAAAAAAAAAAAAAAAAAAAATAGAAGAGAGAGTGACTGTAGGTAAGAGAAGCAGGCAAGGACACAGGGTACGTATGGGAAGTGGAAGAGTACGTACACTGCTTAACTCATTCTTCAGATGATGGTTGTTGTGAAAACACTCATGATGGATTATTTCCTGCCATGTCAGTCTTTTAGGGGTTACCACACAGGCTGGTTTTTTTTTTTGGTTTTTTTTAAATGGGGAAGATCTACTTATTAAATCAGTGACTCCTTCCCCAGCCCTCGTTTTTAATTATAAAAAGGTAGCATTATTTTTAGTCTGATTATATAGTTTTAAAACCAGGGTTCTTTCCACCTGAAGCAGCCTCCAGACTGAGTGGGAACTAGCACACAGCCTCTGTTTTAGCTGCATCTGCCCAGAGTGGAGTCAGGGCGGAGATAAGTTAGGTCTTCCTGTAGAATGACCGTGGCCATGGACTGGGGAACACTGTCTTGCCATGTGACGTGTACCCTACCTTGGGTTAAGAGGCAGACTGTCGGCCTTCAATCTGCAGGGGGATTCTAAAATGTCAGGCCATTTCCCAGGAAGGAGGAAAATCACTTTCAGCAAAGCATTCCTCAGGGAGGGGTCTCCATGTTGTCCGAAGAAATTCTTGATACCCTACTCATTCCCCACATCCCTGAAGATAATTCTAAAAGTATAATAGCTGTTATCTAAATTACTAAACTGTCTTCGAAGGAAGCCCTGGCTTTTTTCCTCCTACGCAGGATGCAAATCCGGACTCAGAGCTGAATTGCTGAGCAGTTTAGACGTGCTCCATCTCCCTTTCCAAATAAATGTAGAACACGTGGTTTAAAGAAGACTCAAATTATTAATTAGCCCTGTAACTGACATCTCTGGGTTTGACTGTATCCACTGTACTGTATTTTCACCTTATGGAAAAGTGGCTTAAGAACACAGGCTCTCTTGATGCAATGCTTTCTGTGCATTAAAGCAGCTGTTGGGCACCAGTGTTGTGTGCCCCTAAATTAAGACAAAGATATTAATCACCTTCTGTGAGCCAAATAAAAGTGTCAGAGCGGATTCAATACATTTAACAGGAAAAGACCTAGGATGTGATCCTGGGCTCACTAGAAATTCTGTCTCAGGTGTCAGGTCTGCATGGCAGAGAATACGTAGGCTTTGGCATGCATTCCATGACATGACAGCTCTCAAGGTGCAGAGTAGCATTGGTCCTCCATAGTGCTAGGTTTTACAATAAGAATTAATTAAGCAGTAAACCGTGACAGGACATGCATCATGGTATCATAATCACAAGCCTCAGCTGCATTACAAGGCAAAAGGCCAAAGACAAAGAGCTTTCAAGCAGCCTGGGAATGCAATTAGGGTGAAACGCTGTGCGCCCTTGAGTGCCTTTACGCCAGGTTAAAAATTCATAGAGATCACTCTCTCCCTCTAGAACACTAAAATAATCCACTTCAATGGAAATCTCGAGTTAAGCCATCTTCTCTCAGAATTCTTTCAAAGGTCAAAATAAAGGACAATGTGAAACTGGGAATGCCAATGACACCCCAAGGTAAGACCATGCCCAACGGCCTAGTATTCTCAACTTATTGGCTGTGCTTCCTTTGTAAAGGTGTCCCAACCCTGTCCGAACATCTGTCTCACTCTCCTGCAAGACCCACTATTTGGCTCCAGCTTGTACATTGATACCTTTATTGGACAATTGCTCCACAGTGGTTCAGAGCTGGCATTTGGGAAGAGAAGGGATGGGGAGGTCAGCTAATAAAGTTACCATCACCATTCAGTCAATTGGCCCCCAATAATTGGCAAATGGCAGGCTGAACAATTCTGAATTCTATAGAAGAAAGTTGAAGAAAAATATTAGCAAATTCTCAGGGTAAGTTGCTCAAATCCTGCTCCCCTACTCATACTCACTTAAATGGGAATGCAACTTAGACCTAATTAAGAATCATAGCTCTGTAGTCTTTTGTCCAAATCTGAAACTCTAGAATGGTTAAAAAGCTTATCAGACCAATCAGGAAACTTGGCAAGCCTGAAATGTGTATTTATAGATTCAAGCAAAAATGTACACAGAATATAAATGTTACCATCAGCCATTAAACTTTAAAAAACCACACGTGTGCACACACACACAGCTGGGGTAGATTAAGTACGAACTTCAAGTCATTTGAAAGTGGTAAAAAGAAATATTAACAGTGAAATAATCTACAAACCTACTCTGGAATTGAGAATACAATCTTCTCTTTGGGTGTTAAAGAAAAAATATTTTATCAATAGCCACTGTTAATGCAATGGACTCACGTAACCGTATGAAGGCTAAAAACCACCCCTCTTATCTTTTCAAAACATCAAATTGTACTAATAGAAGTTTCCCCGCTCTACAAGTATTCCATAGTTGAGTTCATAATAATAGAATGTATGTTGTACAAGATAAGAGAAATGAGGGAAATATTTATTTTCCTTAGAACATAATTGGCAAAAGGTTACTAAATTGAATCACAAATGTTTACAACACTTGACTGAAATCCTTATCACTGTTTTCCCATGAAACCAGAAGACTGGTCACAAAGGCTTCTGCATTTCTGCTATCCCCTCTGTCGGCCTGCACCCCGGCACCAGCCAGCTGAGGGATCAGTCCATTCCAGCATCGCCGCCTCTACAAGTGCCTGGCCTTCACAGCCCACAGCACCAGGGAAGGCAGACGATCGCCACAAAGCTCCAAAGCAGATTTCCAGGTGCCTCAGAAGTGAGCATGCTCCCTAAGTACAGTTGACCCTTGAATAGCACAGAAGCTATTAGGGGTGCCATCCCACCCCCACACAGTTGAATATCCATGTATAACTTCTGACTCCCCCCAAACTTAACTACAGTCTCTCGGTATCTGTAGGATTTTGGTTCCAGGACTCCACGTGGATAGCCAAAATCTCAGATGCTCAAGTTCTTTACATAAAATGGTGCAGAACAATGCATACTATCGACCTTCTGCATACACAGATTCCCAACTGCCAGTTGAAAATAGTTTTTGATCCACAGCTAGTTGATACAAAGGGCCGACTGTGTATTCATTGAAAAATATCTGCATGTAAGTAAACCAGTGCAATTCAAACCCATGTTGCTCAAGGGTCAACTGTACTTCTGCAGGTTCTGACAGTGTGGGGCTGGTGTGATCTCCAGGTATTATCGCACTGCCCCAGGACAAGCTAGGCCTTGAGGCTTTTGGAAAGGGTTCTGTTAAAAAGCATTTCTCACCTGCTGGAGAATGTGTCTTTCCCTCAATGTCATTAACCTTCTGTGAAGCTCTACCAGTTCATCTAGGTATGCCTGAAAGAGAAGAGTACCCCCAAAGAACAAGCATGTTAGGAAGCTGTTCAAAATAATGGGAATAAATAAATAAGAACATACAAGGAGCAACTGGAGATTCCCCATTCTACCCCAACCAGGCTGTATGGACTCCGTACCCAAGGCCTTTGAAGGTCAAGTCTCTCTTGGCCAACCATTACCTTTATCAGGCCAGCTTTTTTAAAAGAAGCAATTCTTGCACTTATTTTCTCTCAACAAGATTCAAGTGCACAGCCTTGCTACCCCCAACAATGCCTTTACAGGGAGAAGGGGAACTCAACGATACATTGTGAAGTATCAAAGTCTACTTTAATTTTTTAAAATTCATCTGTCTTAGAAGCTTTTTAACTCAGAGAAAAAGTCTGACTTTGAACATGGAAGTATCCATGCACATTCCCCAATTATTTCAGGACAAATTCTTAAAATAAAAATAAAAAAGTCTCCCCAGTTATCAAGCTCATCTAATGTTGCTAGTGAATAGCAAGTGAAAGCCCAGAAGAATGGCTTATGAAAAATAGAGATTACTATCCAAATTAGCCTGTGGCTTGTTAAGAGCTCCCCTAAAAAGGCAGAGGAGACCTCTCCTTCCATATGCTCAGACCCAAAAGTCTTTGTAAGCATAACTGCATGGGTGTTTCTACCACTGTATGCAATGAATGTAAAGAAGAGGTGTGTGAAGCACCAGCCAGGCCTGCCCTGACCCTGCAAAACACGTCAGGACACTGCCTACACCAGGAGACTAACATTTCAGGTGCATGGTGCGCACTTGGGGAAAGCACAGTGCAGTAGGGTCAGATGTCCTGCTAACTTACGTCTGAAAGGCCTTTACCCTCTAACTCCACCACAAGTCTCTTACCTCCCATTTCAATGTGCCTGAAATCCCTGGGCAAGGTAGGCATCAGGGCAAATGGTAGCACAAGGCCAACCTTAATACTGGAGATATAAGGCAGACCTGGAAAATAAACTACTCTCTGGCACTTCTGATGAAGACAATGAAAGGAGAACCAGCCAGGATGATCAAGAGAATGACAAAGAAACAGAGGACATGTCAGTGCTGTAGCAGTCAGAGTGAAAGGACTGGAAGCCTACCTTGTCACATTCACCATTCTTTATTTGCTTATCTGACTTGCTTTGCTTTATTGGACTTTTCACTTCAAGAATCTAGGGATTCAAGAGAAAGAACACTGTTAAATTTGATTTCAAGCACTTCTCAGCTAGCCAACCCCCTAAACAAAGGCACTTGTGGATGAAATGGCATGCGATAACATCATTTTCCAAATAGATTTCTCCCCTTTACATTTTCTTTCTTCTCTTCTAATCTTACTTTTTCTTGGAAAATAAATTACATATATCTAAAGTGCTGAGTCAGAGTAATAGAAAAACTTTAAAAAGTTGACAATAAGGAAATGGATCTAAGCTTCCAGGCCTGCTGGTTCTTTGTGACGACACTCACACATACGTACAGCAGCTGAGTTATACTGGGTTATGGTTCCCTCGGGCAAGAATTTTCTCTTATTCATTGTGCTGTTTCAGATACTACTGCTCAGTACACTGGAGATGATAAAACAAAATTTCAAGCACCCATTTCAGTACCTGACTTTCAGATTCTAAAAATTACTCAAATCTACTAACTTGAAAATAAAGATGGCCATCAGTGACACTGGTTGTTCCTAAGTTGGGATCCTCTAAATCAAGAAATAAAAAGCCAGGACTATCTTTTGTGTTTCCAGAAATGCTGTCTTTACCCATGATAAAATACCGGGTGTCTTTCCTTTCATCTGACCTGATACAGCTTAGGTTACGAGCAATGGTTCTGCATACTATTCAGAAGCTTCCCTGGGGAGCTAGATTTATAATTAATAGAAACAAAAACTAAATTATTATTTAATAAATACAGTTGATTTAATAGAATCTGCAAAATTGAGGATTATGAGGAAAGCATTTTTAAATGGCCCTTGCTTAAAATGACCGAAAATCACTGCAGTTATTACTGAGTATTTACAAATGTAAACATAAAAACATAAAACATAAACATAAACGGCAAAGTAATTTATCTTTTTCCATTATAAACTCATTACTGAGTTGTTATAATCTGAAACCAATACTGAAGTCAAAAAGGCCGAATAAAGCATATTTAAGAAGCCTCACATTCCTACTACTCTTCTCTTTATCCATTCTTTGCTCTAAGACGCACATACACGCACAAACACAAATCACTGTTCGGTTCAAATGTCTACCATGTTCCATATCAAAAAGAAGATTTTTAAAATGAGTCCACGTTTAATTTGTAGTGTAAACAGCCCTGATTGTGCTCAGAAACCTGAGTTCATGTCTTAACTATATCATTTAACATTTTGGGGCCTCAAAAAATGAGATGAAATGAGAGAGATGAACACGATAATGTCTAGATACTTAGCTACAGAATTTTATACTACTGAACATTTTACCTTTTAAAGATCGGACTATGACATTCTAGAAAAGGCCAAATGCTCCTAGAAGGTATATATTTCCTTCTAGAAATCATGGGTAAGAAGTGAGCTTCTTTCTAACAGAGTCTTTCCTAAGAATTACCTTTATTCATTTTTAACAGATGACCAGTTTGACCAGGCTAACTTAAAATACAGTACTTTCGGCAATACACAGAAATTACTTAGTAGCAGAAGCAAGACAATCATCTTTTAAAAATATGGTCCCCTGTAAGGGAAACCAAACACTCCACTGCATCCAGAATTTCCTCCTCTCTATTGTTGCTGGAAACGAGACCTCAAGGGAAAACTCCATGCTCAGAGACCTAGGAGTAAGTAGGTCAGTAGATGGCACTCCTCGCCAACTCAGATACAGGGCTAGGCAAAGCAGAGATGGTCTGCAGAGATTTCAGGCAAGGGAAACTGCGCCTGCCTGCTTGCCTTGTGCATTAGAAAACTGAATTTTGTTCCCGTATCGCACCCTGCCCACACCGCCCCCCCCACCCCCTTCCCCAACTTATTGCATGCAATGGGTCAAAGTGACTGAGAAGCTACGTATATGCAATGGAACTTTGCTAACTAGGCTTAGTGAGTTCTACCACCTTCTCTTCAAAGCAGAAAATAGGACATTGTGAGGCGCTTAAGTCCCACCCTACGCATTCCGTAAGTGCTACAGCACAGAAGGCCAAACTACATTGAAATCCTAGTTTCTTTCTTCTGAAGCTGCAGTGGCAGAAACAAAAGCTCCGGGTGTCAGTGATCTGCCTCAAGTTACTGAGTGGCTGCCCAGAGAGGGCTCAGTTAATCTTCCTCCTTTGATCTCTCCCTGCTCCAAAATAAACAGCTTTGTCAAAACCTCATTCTGAGAGAGCTGAGCCATGCAGTAGACAATTGTTTTATTTATGATCATTTCTTATCTTTGAGGAAACGACTCCAGAATATAAAAGTACAGCACCTTGTCTTCCACAGGCTTATTTCAAACCCGTTTAACTGGATAGTCTTTAATTTCATTCAATGTGCCTTGCAGGCTGATAGGTGATTTATGATATTCTGAATATTAACTCAGGTCGGATGGATTACTTCCTTCCTTCAAGGCCCCTCTCTCCTCCTGCCCATCCATACCCTCAGCCAAAAAGGCTCTGAAATTTTGATCTTGTTTGAAATTCACATAAGGAAGGTTTGAAGTTAAAAAAAAAAAATCTCTGCATAAAATAGCACAGCATTCACTATTATTCCTTATTAAGTTGTATGTACTGAAGGAAATAGCCACCCGGACTGCAGAGATACATCGTTTATACATGGCAGTTTCTGAAAATAAAACTGTGATTAGTTGCACGTCTATCCTCAATCTCAGGATACAGATGGAGAATTAAAATTTCAAGATTTTTATTTGTCTGTATTCGTCCCTTCATGAGGACTGACGACTCAATCACTCAGCAGACGGACTCTCTACTGATACATCTGTCACAGGAACGACCACTAGTTGCCCCTAACAATACTCAGGTTAATTACTTGCTTTGTTGACATGTGGTTGTCTCTCCATTCACTTTTTTTTTCAACAGTTAGAAAATATTTGACTCAATTATCACTTTCCCTCTTCTCTAGTTCCTGGAAGATTTGAGAAAAAGTAAGGAAAACTCAGCTTTGTCTGGTAATTTACAGAAACTTGAGATATCGTTATCAACTTGCAGACAGAGAACAGCAAAGGGGTATGAAGGAAGGAAACTCAGAGTCTTCCCACTTCAGTTAAGTCTTCCCAGTATGTTTTCATCTATTTGATTTCATGTGAAACCTCAGTTAATCACACACCCACATTCAAATATAAGGCTAAAAATACATTCCAGGGTGAAATTTATTAAGTGCCGGCCTGGGGACTGAAAGAATTTTTTTTTACTATTTCACTTCATCAGTGTGAAAAACTAAGGAAGACGAGTAAGGAGACTAGAAAGTTTTAAAGAAGTCCTAAGAACACTGACTTAAAGGGACAGCATCACACCTGACCCAATGCAGGTGACTTGAGACATTGAGAAAACAATACTATACCAAGTTTTAAAAACCTTTTCTTGCTCTCAGTTCCAAGATATAGCTCCAAGGAGAGAAGCACTCTTGTGGTACATGTATTTTCTAACCTCGACTAGCTAAAAGTGAAAGCATATGGACTTATTATGCTTATAGGTGCATGGAGAAAGTGACATATAATTGAGTATTCCTGACAGATTGATGATTCACATGTGTGAAGCTACATTTGTTGAATAAACATATGCCGAGGAACTAGTGGTATGCTATTTAATAGGATAAAGTAATTTTTACCTTCTCCAGATAAATGATTATATTCATTTTTGTTCTTGTTTTGCTAGACAGGTTTTAAAAAAAAAAAAGAGTCTGACAAAGAATTCAGACCTTTCCTGAAGCCAGGCTCAGCTTAAGACTGTCCGTCTGGGCAGGGTACAGGGGCGGCTATTAGGTTTGAAAGACAAGAGAGGGGCTTGCTGGAGCTGCCTCTATTTAGCAAGCACAGTCTTATGCCCGACTGGGAAGGGTGCTAAAGGAGCCTTGCGAGGGGCAGGGAAACACAGCCTAAAGCCCCTCACTCCTGGCACTGCTGCCACTGCCTATAAAACAGCCTGGTTCTACTACACCACACACTGGAAGCTAAATAAGTTTAAACTGCATATAAAAATATAGTCAAGGTCCAAATTCTATTCTTTTGCCAGCTCACACTAAAGCACAAATTCACAAAAGAATTCCAAATTATCCAGTTAGCCAGCTCAGAGCTCTTCTCAATTGGCTGGCGATGATGGTTATGCCCTGAGACTTCATGTTCCCCTGAAATGCTTCACTTGTGGTGCTGGGCAGCCACACCAGAGGTGTAAGTTGGTTGGACCCGGGGCATTGGTGGCACTGGAGATGGGGAACTGTGTGAACTATAGGGAGATAGGATAAGGAATAAGAATGCGTCAAGTCCTTGAACAGCCAGTCTGTAACAGATGATGAGGCTGGGCTGGTGCTCATATGTAGGATGCAAAGAAACAGCAGTTGAACTGTAATTGGTGAGGTAAAGAACACTGATATATTACTACTTAACAATAAGGGCTTTAAGAGGTAGATAAGCACCATAAATGAGGAAGTTTAAGTTTCAGGAGACCTTTGCTTATGCTCCAGTACAAAACTTAAAAAGAAAGTCTTCAGCTAGAAAAATCACATTTTCCTAGTAAAACAAAGATCACAAATTCAAGGGCAAGGCCATTAAAAATTGCAGGACATCTTTGAAACAGAATAGTTTTAGAAAAACACAGTTCTTTATTTTCAAATTAATAATATTCATATGGTAACGAATTAAGCAATTATTGTAGAGGTTGCTGAGGATCAGTCTAAACAAAGAGACAAGAATAAGCTTCGGTAATGAGTATCCACTCAATGCACAATGAGGCTTTTACAATATTCATGATATTTGAAAACAGTTTATTTTAATAAGTATTTAAAATATCGCAATCTTAATCATTTGTGTAACAAAAACTCTTCATCATAGCTTTCAAAAGCTTCCGAAGTTCTGCCTAGACCTCATCCAAACAACTACATTCTGAGTTGACTATCAGATTAATAAGCCTTCGTTTAGCTCTAGCTCAATTGTAACACTATTGATAATAACCATTATTTACTCTGTATTATTTTATTAACGACTCCCTACATTCCCAAGTGATGATCCTCTTTTCCTGGATAAGAACACAGAGGTAGAGCACCTACAATAATAAATTTCTGCCATCAACTGAGTGCCAGGTAGGTGTGGGGCACTGCCTCATGCTCTTCACGTGTATTGTTCATCGTCTTCCGAAGAACCAGCAAGGTAGGTATTATATTCCCCAAGTACAGATGAGGAAACGGAGGATGAGACGTTAAAGTTAATTTCCCACACATAAATTACTGTCTATTCATAAAAACAAATAAACAGGTTTTACGCCAGCCTAAAAGGTCCTATCTTTCTAGTTCATTAAGTTGCCTATTTACTGCTGAGAGGAAAAACAGAAATCAAGAGTAAATGGGCAACACTTTTTGTCACCATCCCTTCTTGTATCCATTTAATTAACCATCCAATAAAATACACTTTTCATGACAACAGAACTTTACTTATCCCTAACTATGTGTTTATTTCTAAGGTTGTATATTCCCATTTATTTGAGATAAAGTTTAAAATAAAGGGGTAAAAAGCTTTGTGTGCTTTGTAAAATGATCACATCTAGTTCGGCAGTACCTTGAACAGTGCAAACCCAGTGATTTACCTGGTTGTTGTTGGTTTTTAATAAGGGTGGTGGGGGTTCGTGATGTAGGGGCGAAGAAGCAGAACTGCTTTCACTATCACTGCCATCACTTAAGCTAACCCTGAAAGGAAACAGAGAGAAGTCATATGCACCATTACACACAATTCGAATATCTATGGACATAGGTGCAGGTGGCAAAGTGTCTAAATACTCTAAGCATTGAGAACGTGCTTTAATTTATACAATCACTAACACATGTTGACACTTACTTTGTACCTGGAACCGTGTTATGTTACCTGCTATTTCTCATTTAATGATCCCTATTTCACAGATGAGGAAACTGAGACTAGGAGAGATTAGGTCAGGGACCTATGGTCACAGAGGTAAAAGTGGGTCTTCTAGGATTCAAACCCAAGCAATGTAACCCAACGCTGGCGCTCAGCCACGAAATTTAGTGGCCTTGTTTATTCATTTATCTCCCTGCTCCAGTTCTACCCGTGTACTATTATCACATGTGTCACCTAAGCTTCCCAGAAGGTCAAATAAATTGTTCGTAGGTTACTACCTTTTATTTCCCTTTCCCCCACCTCTTTGCTACAGGTGAAAATTTTATAAATATGACTAAAATATAGGCTTCGAGAGTAGAAGCAACTGCTAAGAAGAATGCGGACAGCAGGCCTGCACGACCACCAGCTCAGGGGACATCTGGGGATGGGATGAGTGAAGCTCATCATGCTACATTCACCACCAACCATTTCTACTGTGTAATCAATGATTCAAAGCTGTCTCGAGGTCTGAACACTTATACAATTCATTGGGAACATACTACAGCATTTAATAAAAATTGCCTTAGAAAAATACAATGATATCTTTCAACAACTAAAGACAATAAAAACATCACCATCTCCCTTATTTTTTTCTTTTCAGAACAGAATGAATTTTTCTTCTAGCCAAAATACGAGATATTTCTTTATTCTACTCTGCTGAATATATGTCCTCCTCAGAAATGTCCTTCACTGTTTGATTCTTCTCTTTGGTTTTGTACTAACCTAATACACTATTCTTCTCAGAAACAGAAAATGCTTTAGAAATCTGGATAGTTTTTCTCTCGCTCTGAATAGGCAATCACATCTAGTTCTATAATATATTCAGATAGACAGGATACAAGATAGAAAATGAAGGATACACTGGGACATCCTTCTAGCAAAAACTGATGGAAGTTGTTTTTCTTAACTAAATTACATTAATGAAGTGTTCAGTTGAAGCGCTGCTTTAAAATGCTTCTTGACTGAAGTGGAAGGCTGAGTATTTAAACTGATTAAACAGTTGAGACTTCATAAGTGCACTGAAGATCAAATGTTACACTGGCGTTGCTGTGCTAACACCACATGTCAGGGAAAAAAGAAGGGCATCTCCAACAATGTGTATCACATCGGACAACGCACAAATGTGTACGATCTGACCCACACCAACTTAGGGGATGGGACAGTAAGCGGGTGGGCAACAGCTAATCAGAATATCTAGATCTTCTAAATAACAATAACTTGGGCAGTTGTCTAAACAGGTCGTGCATTTTTCATCAGCTGAAATTGAGGGCAGTCAGTGGTTAGGATTTTGGTTGTTATAAACATTCTCCACCCCACCAAGTTTCAGTCCATTCTAAGGTCTTTTTGCCCTGTAAGTTTCCTTCTTGTCAGAATACAGACTTCTAAAGGGAAATGTTATGAGGCCACAGCCATAAGGTTCCTCATTTTCTCCTATTTAAAATGAATAGAGACAGGTGGGTTTGGGAGACAAGGTGGAGGAAGAGGTACTGAGTATGGCCTTAAGGAGAAACTTAGAGTGTATGATAGGACATACACCCTCAGGGGCCTCTTCCAAAAGGACACTAAGAAATTACCAATTAGGAAACATGGCCTGTCCAGTCTGGGTTCACATCACATCCCTTTTAGGAATTTTAGGGCCTTCTAAATCATAATGAATAATTGGAAAAGATTTAATGCATTATATTATAAATGTAATTGGATTTTAAGTTCAAGCAGATTCATATTTTTTTTCTACTCAAAACACATTAAAGTAAGCATGCCTATTTGTTTTCCTCATGATACAGAAATAAAATCCTCAAGGCAATTTCAAGCTGACTATTAATTATAAGTGACATGAATTACCATCTTATAATGTGGAATTATGCCTCACAGCATTAAAGCTACTTAAGGAAACTAATTGTCAGTGCACTTAAAAGGAATTTATTTTCTGCAAAACACACAGGTGATCCTAGCTTTAATTAGGTCACACACATAACTCACTGAAGCCAATTATGCATTTCTCACTACAGACAGCAGACATCGCCTCAAATTCTAAGGCTGTCTACAGCAATGGACCCACACACTCTTCAGATGAAAACAGTTTATTTCAGCAATCAGGCCTGCCACCTTGGCGTATATCTTCAAGAACAAGGGCTTCTAATAGGACTTTTTCCTATAAAATTTTCTTTAAAAAACCTCTCCTTTCTGATAAAAGGGATAAATAGCTCTCTGCAGAAGTGAATGCAAGCCTGCCAAGGTGCCCCAACTTAAAACGAATGTGACCATTTACTCCTACTATTTTGGTGTTTCACACCTTGTCTGTGGTTGCGCTATTAGGTCTCGTAAAATGGTATGATTCTACCACAGGGAACCCTTTTCCTTCCAAGGCACTCACCTGCGACTTCGGCTGCCTCCTCTATTTACAGGTCTTTCCATTTCTGAGTCATTGTCATTATCCTCTGCCTCATCTGATTCCTCCTCATTGTCATCGGAATGCAGATCTTTCATTATAGACCTTAAAGGACCTGAGTAATGACAATGAACCACAGGCAATCAAACACACTACTTCAAACACACTTTGCTATATTAGGCATGGGGGAATGCTCACTAGCACTGAACACTGGTTAAAAATAACCATCATCATATATATTTATACAATTTACAAGACAAATTTGGTAGTTGCTGGAATGAAACCTCTAATAAAACACTACTGTTTTCATGTTAGATGCCCCAAAATGTTTACTAGAAAAACTCTATTTTCTGGGAAGTTTTTCTATGTATTTTTCTTCCCTAAAATAAAAAGTTACCCCTAAAAAGAAACAGAAAGATCTATTAGGAAATTGAGTGTTTTGTCAGGTTAATCCATGTATTGAAAAGTTGAGACTAATAAATCACCGTGGTTGTAACTTGTTCTTGGCAATGCAGCCTTTGTGTGGTAGTTTTTGATCTATTAAGGTTTAGCTGTTCCTTTTATTTCAAGGTCAATTTCAGGTCAAGCAAGCATTTCAGTCAAGTTCAGATTATAAAGTATTTCAATTCCAGGGTATAATGTCCTATCTCTGATCTTCATACTGATCTTGGACACAAGGTCTAGTTATAACAATTTTATGCAGCCAATTTTTAACTTAACTTTTAAAGAAATTCCTGGCAAAATACCAGCATATATTTACATAAATAAGACCATGTAATAAATCAGGTGCCCAGAAAATTCAAGAGAGTATCCAGTAATAGATGTAAGAAAAAAATCAAGTCATAACTAATTTTATTCTAGAAAGGAACAAAGCTGAAAAACAGAAACTCATTTACTAATGAGTAAAGAAACTCCTTAGTGTGGCTTATTTTTACTTTACTACCCTAAATGTAATGAAAATAAGACAGATAATTTTAATCTTAACTGAAGAGATTATAAAAATAATTGAGAAAGTGTGAGAGGCACTTTCGATCTGGATTAGGCAAATCTAGTCTAATCTAGTAAGAATACCTGAGCTATCACTAAATTCTAAAGTAAGTGCTAACTCTGCAATCTCGCATTCTTCAAAGGCCAAATTTCTCTGCTTTTGTCATGGGCTTGTACATTTGGAAGTCAGTGGAACAAGAAATCTGAATAGCCCCAATGATCATTGTCTTTTATTTTTTTTCTCCTGGAAGCTTGGCCTTAGCCCAAACATACAACAATTTAATCCTTTCAAAACATACAAGACCATAAGGAATTCAGTGTGGTCAATGAAAAAGGTGATGTGCAACACAATGCTCAAAAAGAAATTATTCCTTGATATTACTTCACTTTTCGTGTTTGAATTTTTTTTTAAAGGACGCCATATTTGAAGATTTTTCTACACACAAAAGTGGAAAATATATTTAGTTAATGCTCTGGTTTTAATCTCTTTTAAAATTTTCCTAAAATTTAAATTTCTGAGTTTGCATAGCAAAAAAAAAAAAATTATATATATACACAGACAACAAATTACACTGGCCAAAGAAAAAGGCTTACTAATCTGCAGAAAATAAATAAACAGAATGAAAGATATTCAGGAGGGAGAGTAAAAACCTCTTTTTCTATGTCAAAGCCTCTCAAGTCCAGCTTTCGCTATTGTATTTCCTTTGGGAACTCCCTGGAATGGGTTGTGTCTATAATCCTTTTGTAAAATGGGACTCTGATGGCAGGGGCTGGAAAAGGGGGAATTTCTAGAGGCCAGTCTCACACATCAGAACAATACTCAAGTGCATTCCTAGGGGAAATAAATACAACTACATAAAAGCCAAGTTATCATTCAAATAATAAAAAAGTAGAAAATAAGCCATAAATCAACTCATTAAGACGTTTTACGAGAAAAATGTCTCCTAGTTTGCCTGGGAGGTGTTGATACCTTGTTGCCTCGTCTGGGACGGGGTGAAGCTGGAGCTGGAGCTGGAGCTGGAGCTGGCAGGACTGGGTTGTTCAGACTTTAAAGAAGAGAAAGGCATCATCAATATATTTATGGGATACCACATATCTAGAATCAAAAGCAATACTGTTGCTCGAGAATATTTTGCTCTGCAAAAACAGCCTGACACAGCAAGAAAAATGACAACACATTGCATTATGTCAAATACACTAATGGCGGAGAGTCAGGATGTCCTTTTCATTTTGTCTACCGTATTTTCACTAGATGCAGAAATAAGAATATAAACTCGAGGATAAAAAGATAAACACCCGAGAAACACATGAAGAAAAAAACCTGGCTTTGATTCCACTCCTATTTTACTACTATCCAGATCTCTTTCTAAAAGATACCTTGATCACCCTTTCTGCAATGTTTGATTGACTCAACTGGTTAGAACATAGTGGTAATGAGGCCAAGGTCATTAGTTCAATCACATTATGAGCCAGTTAATTTCACTCCGGTCCAAGGCCATGACCCAACCCTAACCCCATTCATCCACAGTTCACAAACGAAGGTCAATGGTCACAAGACCTAGCCGAGTTCCACAAATGAGTCAGGGGGGAAATGTTGCCACTACTTAAAACAAAACAAAACAAAACAAAAAACCTTTAATTCCACACAGCCTATTAATGCAAGGAAAGTGCATCATTCCCCCCCACCCATTCTCTCACTCTCAGTGAATTCTCCTTATCCTTTAATATCCAGAACAAGTGCCACACCCTCCTTGACCCACCCATCTAACTCACAGTTCTCTTCCTTCTCCAACCCCACTGAAAATATGGATCATCTCTGTGCTTCTCAGACATGCTGCAGTATTATGGTACTTCTGATGCGAGCCATTTCTCTCCAGTAGACAGCCAGCACTTGAAAAATTGGGAGTTTGGAATCTGTCCTGTGCTTCTTGTTAGCCCCTCATATTTAGCATAATGTATAACATACAGAAGGCACTCTGTAGCTGTGACTGAAGGCAGCACATTAGGCTCTCTGTTTCACTGTCTGCCAGTTTTTGAGGCTTTATAGTAGGTAAAGACGGGAAGAGCAAATACATGTTCAGAATTATGCAAAGAAATTGATCATACTATCAACACACTTTAAATGTATATATTTAAGGCCAAATTTATTTTAAAATAGGTTGATAAATTTGGTTGTAAGTGTGGGCTATTTCTATCCTATTTCTAATGTGCTCATAGTCTCAACTACAAACTCATGTTATTTGAGAAATATTTGAGGCCCTGACTGGTGTGGTTCAGTTGGTTGGGCATCGTCCCACAAAGCAAAAGGTCACCGGTTCGATTCCCAGGCAGGGCACATGCCTGGGTTGCAGGTTCGTCCCTGGTCAGAGCGCCTGTGAGAGGCAACCAATCAATGTTTCTCTTGGTGTTTTTTACCCTCTCTTCCCCTCTTTCTAATAAATAAGGGAGAGGAGAGCAGAGGAGAGCAGAGGAGAGGAGAGGAGAGG
>PVJD01006768.1:0-92457 GCA_004026545.1 Mormoops blainvillei | reverse complement strand
GAAAAGGGAACCAACAGTATACAAAAATACATTTACCAATGATACCTTGAACAAGGGTTTGATCTCCAAAATATATAAAGAACTCACATGACCCCACTCCAGGAAGACAAACAACGCAATTAAAAATGGACAAAGGACCTGAACAGGCACTTCTCCAAGGAGGACACAGAGAGGGCCCAGAGACATAGGAAAGGATGCTCAGCATCACTAGCCATCAGAGAGATGCCAATTAAAACCACAATGAGATAGCACTTCACACCAGCCAGAATGGTCATCATAACCAAATCAACAAACAACAATTGCTGGTGAGAATGCAGAGAAAAGGGAACCCTAGTACATTGTTGGTGGGAATGCAGACTGGTGCAGCCACTGTGGAAAATAGTTTGGAATTTCCTCAAAAAACTAAAAATGGAACTGCCTTTTTACCCCGCAATTCCACTGTTGGAATTATACCATAAAAATCCTGAAACACCAATTCTAAAGAACCTATGCACCCCAACATTCATAGCAGCACAATTTACAATAGCCAAGAATTGGAAGCAACCTAAGTGCCCAATGGTAAATGACTGGATCAAAAATCTATGGTAGATTTACACAATGGAATACTATGCAGCAGAAAGGGCAATCTACTACCTTTCACAAGAGCATGGATGGAAGTGGAGAGTATTGTGCTAAGTGAAATAAGCCAGGTGGTAAAAGACAGATACCATATGATCTTACCTATAAGTGGAACCTAATCAACAAAATAAACAAGGAAGCAAAATATAACCAGCAACATTGAAATAAAAAACAAACTGATGGTAACCAGAGGGGAGGAGGGAAGGGAATAACAGGAGAAAAGGAGGGGAAGGGTCATCAAGGAACATGCATAAAGGACCCCTTGACAAAGCCAAATGGGGGAAGGATGGAAGGTGGGAGGTGGCAAGGGGTGAGGCTTGGGTAAGTGCTGGCAGGAAAATGTTGATGTGGGGATGATGAAATGGGGTTCAGGGAGGAAGGGATAAAGTGGAGGAAAAAAATGAGACAACTGTAATAGTATAATCAATAAAATATAGAAAAAATAGAAA
The DNA here is from genome assembly GCA_004026545.1 of Mormoops blainvillei. Classification (NCBI taxonomy): domain Eukaryota; kingdom Metazoa; phylum Chordata; class Mammalia; order Chiroptera; family Mormoopidae; genus Mormoops; species Mormoops blainvillei. The sequence continues at coordinate 91,390 of PVJD01006768.1, read as the reverse complement.
AAAATTAAAAGAAAAAAATATATTTAAAAAGTAATAATACAATAGAAATTAAAAAGAAAATAGCCATCCTGTGTTTCTAATAGGCTCCTAATTTACAGCAATAGGAAACATGGTAAAAACAGTGAAACACATAAGCAGAGTCCCTTGCCATAGTTTGTTTGCAATAAAATGAATTCTCTGATGAGAAGTAATACTGTGTGGAATACCATGATTGTGAGTAAGACATCCAGAGATCCATAGATGGTGGTTTGGACAGAAGTACTGAATGTAAAGAAAGCAAACCATATCACACAAGTGTCTATTCCATGAGGATGGAAGTGTTCATAAGTAATTAGCCTGGCAGCAGGTTACATCACATTGTGCCATATTGGAAAGTCATTGTTGACCTCTGCTGTTGACAGATTGGACAATCAGCAGTAGTTCTAAAGCATTCAACTGAATGATTAGAAGTCCATGCTTGAACCCATGTGCACTCTACTCCTATTGCCATGACAACTTTATTCATTAACTTATTGAGCATAAGGATGGTTGGCAGGGGAAGAAAGCCTACTGATACCTACAGAACAGATTATCCCACACATTTGATTATTAAGATCTTTGTCTACTGAGATTTGTCTATGATGAATATTCACATAAGACCAAATATCTTCATCCTCTGTGCCCTTTGGAGAGTTCTATCCACATACCCCTTTCCCCAATTTTTAAATTATGTTCCTTCCACATACCTGATCATTCAGCCAAATCGAGTCACTATATGTGAATTAGTGTAAATTTACACCTCTGATCATCTTCCTGAGAGGATTTTGCTTCACCAGGGCCACCTTAGTGCCATCTGTAGTGCTTTAGCTGTCCACTTTCACATATTAACAATAAATCATTCAGAACCATTGCTTCGCATGAATCTATAGAGGAAGTTGAGAGGAAATGGGCAATGTGGCAGAAATATAAATCATTGGCTACTGGGCAACATTCTCAGACATCTTGTGCCTTCAACTCTTTCTTGAACCAAACTTATATACATAACACCCATTTGATGATGCAGTGCTAATGACCTACTGAACAGTGTGCTTTGGTGTACTCTACAAAACACAGCTCATGATAGACATCTCAGACTGCATGTTAACGTGAGGGTCCGAAATAAAGCATCCACTGCCGTAGTCAAGATACAGAAATGTTACTTCACTGCAAGAATTCCTTTGAGTATATACTTTTAGAAAGATACAATTTCAATTATCTGTAAAAAATATTGTGATAAATATAGAATATACTTTATTGAAAAATAACACTTTACTGAGCAATATTCATGAAGACCTGAATAAAGGAAAAGATATGTATTGAACATGGTAAGGAAGACTAAAGGTTTTTTATTTAATTAAATCATTTTTATTGTTAGTCTATTACAGTTTTCCTAATATTTCCCCCTTTGCCCTCCTCCACCCAGCTACCTCCCTTGCCCACACAATTCCTACACTGTTGTCCACATCTGTGGGCCATTCATATATGTTCTTCACCTAGTCTCTTCCCCTTCTTTCTGCCATCAAGTGAAAGAAGCCAGTCAGTGAAAGACAAATACCATATGATCTCACCTATAAGAGGAATATAATGAACAAAATAAACTAACGAACAAAATAGAACCCCAGGCATGGAAACATGAACAGACTGGCAGCGACCAGAGGGATGGTGGGAGCGGGATAATCGTTGGAAGGCAAAGTTATAAAGATGACAGTTACAGCAGTCTAAAAATTGAGTACAAATCTAACACCAAGTACAACAGAGTTTTGTTTATTTTGCACATTGAGCATAGCATAACTGATTCTATAATTTATATGAAAAATTTAAAAACTAAGAAAAAGTAGCACATTTTTAAAGATATATCCCTGTTTGCAGGACTTGCACTACTAGATGTCAAAATTTGTGTAAACCTATAATAATGAAGATAATATGCTATCATGAAAAACTTGCAGAGATTAAGAGAATACAGCAGAGATTCCAAAACGATAACTGGGCATAGATAGTTCAATGCTGTCTGATGTTGCATTCCAGACGTGAATTTTATTCTGCATTAATTAAGAATTTATATGGAAAAATTAGATTGGATTCATAATGTGATTCATGCCTTAAAATTATTACCAAATATATTAAAGTTAATGTGTAAAAAGCAAAGCTCTAAAATGTTTAAAATAAAACATTTGGTAACTCCATAGGAATGCATTTTTAACACTATATAAAAATGCAAATGCTTAAGCAAAGGATATATATATATATATACATATATACGTATGTGTGTGCGTGTGTGTGTGTGTATGTATTCATGAATTTAAAATACCTATTCTTCCTCTGGACAACACTGAAGTGACACAAAGGCACTGAATGACAAAGTATATTCACCATGCATGGTACATGTTATTTGAATTGGTATTATTCATTAAGCTGAGTTTTGAACACTAAAATGTTCATTATGTTATTTGTGCACATTTTATTATCACAAATATTTCTGAAATATGTTTAATACATTAAGACAATATAGTGCCTCTTGTTTTATCATAGTGCTTTCCTTCCAGTTCTTCCAAATGTTTTATCATAAATAGCAATAGATTAGTTCAAGGTTATTTTGGGCATCTACTAAAAAGGTCACTAGAGTTTCTTAAATCTATCTTAAATCTGCAAATATTATATCAATAAGTTGCCTCATTTTATACCTCTTTGAATTCCTAAAATACATTATTTATAGTGGAAAATTAATTTTTAATGCACTCCTGACTATAGTTTTGTTTTTTAGTTAGAATTTCTATATAATAAGCAATATTTTCTACATCTGATATTTTCTAGCATCAACCAAATCTTACATTTATAAGATATATTTAGAAGTTTTTTCTGTTTTTTTTGTGATTTGGAAATAATACAGCGTAGAATATCTGTAAATACCTTGTAATCTAAAATAATACACGATTGTCTCTCATTATCGTTTTCTCCTTTTTAAATTCAATTTAGAAGTAATTCTTTTCTTCCCAGAGATCCATTTTATTCTGTACAATTTTGAGTGATATGTATGATCAAGTTTGGAAACTATTTATGAGGCTTGATTTTGGCCAAGTGATACTGATTTCATACTTCTGGCCTCCAGAATTGTGAGAGAATGAATTTATTTTGTTTTAAAGCACCAATTTTGTGGTAATTGGTTACGGAAATGATAGGACACTAACACACTATTACAATTATTACTATTTCAGGTGATAGGAAATATTGCACTTAAAATGTATCTCTGATAGAGAAACATTTGGTATAAATTATTATACCAAATAATATCACCATATGAATTTATTACCTATAATTCAACATGATGATAAGATTTTTCAGGCCGAAAATATAATTTTTTTTCTTTTAACTAAAATATATTAAATTGCAGCTACTTGGTTCTCTATGGGTTACACACGTGGAATTGGAGAAGAATGGGTATATTTAGTTTGTAGTCCATATTAAGTAGCAATGACAGAAATGGGAACATCTAAATTCATCAAGGTAATCTCTCCTGAATTGCGCAGATACAGTCTCAGAATCCTTCCTGACACACCATCTAAGAAACCATTACCAAGTGATAAGAGGTAGTACATGTATAAAACCAATGTGCTTTATTAAGCAAAGCTTGTGAAATGGGAAAATAGAAGAAAGAATTGCTATATGTTTCTGATTAAAGTTTTTATTTCAATTTTATTCTCACTTCACTACCCTTACATTTTTACTTTTATGTTTCTCTCAGTCATTGAGATTACAACAATAAAAAGAAAATTTCCAATAAATAAGCAGCTTTGATATATTATTTTGCTGAATATTCAGTACTATCCTGGTTTCTCATGAATGACGGTCTTGGTTGTATATGCATTTCTGAAAAAATATGTTCCTCTGAAATTAAGATATAACATTGCTACTTCTAATATGAAAAATTTCAGAAAGGTAATTATTTGGGCTGAATTTTATTTCTTTATATGAAGTATATTCACTTTTAAAGAATATTAACCTTATTGAGTTGATTGTAGTATATATTGTCTTAATTATTTGAGATGTCCAGAAAACAAACCAAATACTCTGTGTATCATCACACAGCAATACGAACATTGTGAACTCTAAATCCATGGTAGTTGTATAATACTGAATATTGAATTTTTGTTTGTTTGTCTTGTCAAAAACTCACAGACACAGGCAATAGTAAGGTGGGTATCCAAGGAAAAGCGGGGCGGGAGAGGTAGTAAAGGGCAAAGAGGGTCAAATATATCGTAACATAAGGAGAATTGACTTTGGGTGGTAAACACACAACCCAACATATAGATAACATATTGTAAAGTCATACAATGAAAACCTATATAATTTTATTAACCAATGTCAGCCCAATAAATTTAGTTAAAAATAAATACAATAGAAATGAATGAAAGAATGAAAAAAAATGTTTAGACAATATTGAAACACTAAGGAAGAATTTTAGGTAAAATCTGAAACATTTTGTCCAATAATTTGGTTACAACATAATATAGTGATTAAGAATATGGATTCTGGAGTTAGTATCTTTCCATTTGCATTACTCTTCTGCCACTTATTATGTGTCAATTTTATCAATATTGATTGTGATATTTAATACATGTTAAGAACTTATAATACTGCCTGAGAACATAAGAAGTTGTCAGTAACTTTTATTGGTCTTTCTTTATTATACTAGACTTGAATTTCTAGGGAAAGAAAGGTGTTAACGGCCGGGATCCTCAGCTGCACTTGTCAATGCAGCACCGAGCTGAGGTCTGATGTGGTTGCTTCCAAGAGTTTGAGGCGCAGCGAGGGACTGAAGCAGCAAGTCTACTTGGTCATGGTACATTACCCTTTTTTGTAAAACTGCTTGGTTTTTTAATAATTTTAAAGAGTCATGCCAATAATAAAGAAAATTATTGGTCTGCCATTTATTTTTTAATGATTTGTAAGATTTTTCTGTTAAGGTAACACTAGTTTTATAATAGAGCAGGAAAATGTTCCCTCCTTTTATACTTACAGAAAAAAAATGCAGTAAGATGAATGCCATTTCTTACTTGAATACTTGATATAATTAATTAGTAAAAGATTCTGGGCCTGAATTTGACTTTTGGAAAGACTTTTTTGACAACAAATTAAGTTTATTTAACAGGTGTATATTTATTCAGGTTTTTTATTGCCTTACATAACTTTTTATAAATTATATTTTCAAAAATTTAATCATATTGCTTAAGTTGTCAAATTATTGGCATAAAGTTGCTTTTAGTATTCTCTGCTCACTATTTTAATATCTGTAGATCTTTGCTGATAAGCTCTTTATTTTACTCCTGTTATTACTGATTCATATTCTCTGTTTTTCACTAGTTAAGGGAAAAGATTGTCAATTTTGTTGATATTTTTGAAGAACCAGGTTTTACTTCATCTTTAACCTATTTATTGGTCATTGGTATTATCTTTATTATTTTCTTTCTTCTACCTGTTTTTCTATTAGTTTTTTCTCTCCTTTATTATGTCTCAAAGTGGAATATTATGTCATTGATTTTAGAACATTTCCTTTCTCTAATTTTCTCTAAATTCAGTTTTAGCTGCATCCTAATGTATTTTCATATAAATCCATTCTAATATAAGGTCTTCTTTTATGGTTCTACAATGAAATTATTATATATACCTTTGTACTTTACAGAATCTGTCATGTCTGCTTCCCATCCTGCCTTTTATAGGGAACTTGTTCTTTTGCCCCATTGACCCTGTCCTGCTCAATTTTGATTCTATTTTCTACAGTCTCTGTGGCGTGAAGTTTTGTCTTGCCAAGATATTGATTTGTATTACAGTGTTCATAGGTTCAAATTGCTCCAGCACTATAAATCCAGCATTACTCATGACATTATTCTTGAGTAACTTTGTCTAGTTTTTATTGCTCTTTCAGACTGGTCCAACAGATTTCCAGGAACTGGAAAATTCAGCAGAAGCCAAATTTAGTTCCTTGTGTCTCTTCCCATGCAAATACTGAGACAATTGAAGTCTTGTAGCTGCCAGCGTTTTGACCCCACTCACTTGTATGTGAGGGTCTGTAGGGATATTCTATCTCCAAGTTTTGCTCAAGATATTGGCTAAAAAGGTCTTCAGTTTTACTATCTAGTGACTTTGTTATTAGATAATTCCGGGCGGGGGATAAAAATGAGCAGTAACTATGACCATGTGATCACCAGCTTCTCCAAACTCTCTCTTCTTGTAACTATTTTTATTCTCATTTTTCATAACTGAATCTTATGCATCTATGAACTATTTTATAAATTATGTTATAATCTACTAATATTAGAATAGGTATATTTTAATTAGTTTAGGGAAAATTATAATTATTCTAATGGGTAGTCATTTTATAACAGATCAATTTCTAATCTTTCTTAAAATATGAGGTACATATTTAAGAAACATTGCATTTTAGCTTCTTTTGAAAGTAAAGTCTTGATGTCAGATGTAGAATATACCTACATCATGAGTTTGACAAAATTTTTCAGGGAATTTTCTAGGTAAACCATAGCACTGATTTGGTAATGAATATACAGCACAGGATAATTTCCGAAACTAATATCCACTCATGTCAGTTCAGCAGAAAATCAGTTGGGTCAGTAACAATGCAAAACAAATATGCTGTGAAAACAAATGGTGTCCCTATATTGCATCTTAACTGCCTTTAGGGTTTTACATGTTTTGCTAAATTGAAATTTCTTACGCTATGAATAACTCTGATAACTCTGTAGTTTCCTAACCCTATGTTTTTATGATAATTTCCTTTCTAAAATAGAAAAAAAGTGAGAAGTTAATTGCTTAAACTCTGAAAAATGATTTTCTTTGAACTCAACGAAGCACAAAGATAAATAGTGTATTACTAAAGGGAATTTAGCTCTGTTTATGACTGCTTGCAATGGGAAATTGGGGTTTGTGATGTCTAAAAACTTGTTTTCTTTTCAAATCATTGTAGGCTAGTTCTGACCACAAAGATAGAAATGTAAAAGGAATTTAAATAAAGGAGCATTCTTTTACTTAATTTTTAAATGGTTCTTTTTGTGAGTGTGTGTGTTGTGAATTTTATGAAAACTTTAACTGCTGACTTCTCAAATAATGATGTATACAAGTGCATTTATACAATGTCTTTTTTGTCATTCTTTTCTTTGTCATCCACAATAGTTGCTATATTTAATAGCTATTTATTGTAATATGTTTTGTTTCTTTTCTTTTTTTGTGTGCATTTAAAATTTTTTTTTCAACTAAGAATACATAAAATTTCTTTGAAATCAGTATTTGGGTTTAGTACAGCCCTCTAGGCTCTAAACATAGTTCTTGACATAGTCTATAACTTAAAATATATTTCTACATGGTTTTTATACTTCAGAAAAACACAAGATAGGTTTTAAAAATAGTGCAAATTATTTATGTGCCTAAAATATGTTTTGGAGCATTTATTTCACTATACAACAAGAAGGCTCTTAACTAGAATACTTATGCACATTTCATATGAATTCTATGATAGTAATGCATTTTTAACACACTATGGGGACAAGAAGTCAATGGATTACACCTATTTAACAGTTTGTATATCAGTGTTCCATCAATTACAATATTAAATATACTTTTCACTAAGCTATGTTGCTCTATTTTGTCATCATTCTTATTTATCTCAAGCTTATAACTGCAATAAGCCATAGCTCCTTGAAGAAAAAATAGTTACATCCTTTTGTTGTACATTTATTATGAGAAAAATTCAAATATATAAATGTTGAGGGACTGAGACAAAGATCATATATGATGACTATCAGATTTATATTTGTATATACATAGATTGATGAATTTGCAAATAAGTTTCAGAGCGTATATGTATATGTATGTATGTGTGTGTACATACATATATATAATGAGTTGGGTTCTGGTCATGTCTGAATAATTGTTATCTCTTATAGGCAAAGTTTTCTTAGTCACAACACAATGAAATTATTGAAAATTGATCCAAAATAAACAGACTTATTATATGCAGGTGAACATTGATATGGATAATGGATAACTTCTTTCAGTAGTAATATGGACAAAAATATCTATAGAAGCCATGAGGAGTTAACTTTTATGTGAGCCAAGGGAAGAATGGAGAGTCTTTTTAAAATTTTTTTGTCTATTTCTGTCACTGATGATTCATTTATTTAGGTCATCTCTCAGTATTCTTATTAACTTTTTTTCTTTCTCAACAATGGGTCAAATTCTCTTGTTGTGCTTGTTTATTTTTATTATAAGCTACATATTTTGGGTTTTTTGTTTATTTTATTTTTTATTTATTTAGTTTATTGTTGTTCAAGTAGCTATCTCCATTTTCCTGAGATTGCTGTCGATATTATTTGTTCCCAGAAAGATATGCTTTTAGGTAGCTAGTGTAAGTAACTGAGTCAATCAAAACTGTGCTTGAGCCGAGTTTGTTTTTGTTATTGCCTTAGTTTGATGTAGCTTACCACTAGCTTCAGTTAGCTTGAGAGCTGCATCAGGACATATTCTTCAGTAGAACACTAGATATGAGCACAGTGAAGATTCTGGTGCTCACTACGGACTGTCCCCAACTTATGATTTTTTACTTTACTGTGTTGCAAAAAGTGATATGCAGTCAATAGAAACCATACTTTGAATTTTGGTCTTTTCTGGATTAGCAATATGTGGTACATACACCCTTGTGATGTTGGGCCTTGGCAGTGAGCTAGAACGTCCAGTCAACCACACAATTGTGAGGGTAAGCCACTGATACTCTACCATGTATTCATCGTGCTAGATGATTTTGCCCAATTGTAGGCTAATGTCAGTGTTCTGAGTACATTTAATGCAGACTAGGGTAAGTGATGATGTTCAGTAGGTTAGGTGTATTAAATGCATATTCAGTTTACAATATTTTCAACTTACAATGCAATTATCTTGACCTAACCTCATTATAATTTAAGGAGCATCAAAGATGGTCTTCATCGAAGACACCGTGGAGGGACAAGAAGCTAATAAACACCAACTTTTCTAACTATGGGAGAGCCCTCCACTTCACAACGTAGATTCCAGCCTGGAAGATTACTCCAGTTCTGTTTGTTCTACCATCCCATCAACAATTATCTATTCCTCAGAAGAAGAGAGGGGCACTGCCCCCTCCATAACCTACCTTACATGATGAGGGTTCAAAATTTCTTACATGGTTGCCTGTGTATCTCTTTTCCTGACTGCAGCTTGTAGCTGGCCATCGTCTTTCACTTGCAAAGGAAGTGTTCAGACTCTGAGGAGCCTTCTCTCAGCTTTCCTTCCCTGATTCCAGGCTTTGGTCCACTATCTTCATGCACGTGTTAAAGATCCACAGGAAAATGTTTGTCAGTGGCTAGCGAAGCGTTCTATGACTGAGATTACTACAGATTTTAATCTTTCACGCCAAGCCAGTCATGGCTATTTAAATACAATTAAATTATGACTAGGTTCTCCAAAATCCTATCTACAGTGTATTCCTCCTTGCCCCACCCAAGAATGAAGCTGAAAGGGGATCACTTCTTTCTTAGAAATGACAACTTACATTCTGAAATTGTTTACTTAAGTTTCTTTGTATGGTCAGCTATCTGATAGGATTGAAAGCTTATGCTGTTTTGAATCTATCCTGTTTCATCTGGTATGTAGGGTGGGAGAAGTAACCTCTTATAAATTTTCATATACTAATTGAAACACGTAGTAGCTTTGTCTTTAAAGAAATGACCTGGGATTTGGACACGAAATACGTAACTAGATGTCATGGACTAAAAAAAGCCACAAGGGTGGCTTGGAAATGGATCCTGTAGTGGGTTGACCATCTACAGCTGAAATTTCGCAGTCTTACTATTTTTTAAAAGAAGAAAATTAAGAATCTGTTCCAGAGATAATTAAGGATAATTTGATTGAGGCTCTTGCTCTCACAGGAACTTTTTTTTTTCTTTAACTTTCCAAAAGGCCAAAACCAACAAATGATACTGGCAGTTTTCTGAGTCCTATGAACACTCCCCCTGAGGCCTTGGTAACCAGCAGAATCCCTAGCTGCACATTATTCTAACTTCTTTCTCTTTACTCCTACTCTAAGAAGGGTTATTTTTCCATTTTTTCTATTTCAAAGAGCCAAATAACTTTTTCTTAAACCTCTATTCTGACAATATCTTTTAAAGGTGTCCTTCTTACTATAAAAGTAAAGTGATATAAGAGGCCACAGTTTGCTTTTACATTAGGAGGCTGGCTCTTCCTTTCTTTTCTTCCATACCTCCTTTCTTTCCAAGATACTTTAAAGAATTACATATATGTTAGTTTCTATGACTACCATAACAAAATACCACAAACTAGGTTGCTTAAACAACAGAAATTTATTTCTGGAGGCTGAAAGTCCAAGATCAATACCCCCGCATAGTTGGTTTCCTCTGAGGCCTCTCTCCTGGACTTACAGAAAGCCACGTTCTTACTGAGCCTTCACACAGCCATCCCCTGTGTCCACATACCCACCAGCGTCTGTCCATGTACCCTGCTTTTCTCTTCATACAAGGAATCAGTCAGACTGAATTTGGGTTTACCCTGGAGACCTCATTTTAGCTTAACTACCTCTATGCCCTATGTCCAAATGAAATTATATTCTCAAGTATCAAGTATTAGGGTTTCAACATATGCATTTTGGGGTAGTATAATTTAGCTATAACAACACAGTAACATAATTTAAAATGCCATCCTTAATAATGTTAAATTTTTAATTATTAACAATAATAATTAAAGCTAGAGTTGAATTTTCTTTTTCTAAACTTTTTCATTTTAATCGCAACAAAAGATAGATTTAAAGAAATGCTTTTAAGTTAACATATATTAAATATGTGATGATTATAGTGTATACTTTACCCATGGTGACTTTCTGATACTGTAAGTAAAGAACTTAATTAGGCTCTGAAGATAAAAATGTAGGTTATTATAAATCAGAAGTCAAATAATCTTTACAGCTTTATTCTGGTATTCTACAATTTGATGAGATGTCAATACATTATCTATAAAAAACTAGGTAAATAAGTTTTGTAAAAACTTAATTAAAATATTTATTTATTGTTACAGACTTTATAATACCTGAATATTTAATTTGACTCAATGATGGAAGTATTCTCTGACCATATTTTCCTGTGATATTTCCTATGCGATGGGGACAGAGGACGTTCTTCAGAATTTGTCTCAGCTTAGGCGTTAAACAAAATGGGAAAAGGTGTTACCTACGTCCATTAGTTAAATCACCAGGAATCATAAGTAAAAACAGAAGGAAAAGTAGTTGCTTTATGAGTTTTCACCTAGATTTCTTTAAAACATACTCTTAGATTTTATTTCTCTGAAAGTATAGTATATGAAAGAGGTTGAAAGCTTTTTTTCATAAAATTAAGCATTTAAGTAAGGCATAATGTTTCTGAACAAAATATCAGTGTCTCATTTGATTTTCATATAAATGTAACAGTTAAATTATATATAATTATTTTATTATTATTTAGGTATAATTGACATATAACATTATATTAGTTCCAAATGTATAATATGATTCAATATTTGTATACATTGCAAAATGGCCACTATGATAAGTCTAATTAATATCCATCACCGCATGTAGTTACTAGCTTTTATCCTGCAATGAAAACTTCTAGGATTTAGTAATACCTCTCTTACTTGTATAATTTGTATTTACTTCATATTCACATATTATCTTATTTGGTTTTCATAAACACAATAAAGTGAAGGGAGTACTTATTATTCACATTTAAAAATGGTATAAAATGAAATTCAGAATAAGATCTCAAAAAACACAATGGGATAGTTTAAATGGGAGAGGGAGTATTTGGAACCAGATAAAGACCTTTTTTTTCAATAAAGATGTCGCTTTGTCTAAATAAACGTACAAGACTTACAAAATAGCTAATCTGGTCAGTAAGCATTGAAAGGTGCCTATAATAGCTAAAATTGCATACATGATAAAACAGAAAATATAATAGAATATATACTGTAATCTTGACATTTGTATATTTTTAACATGGAAATATTGTATCTTTAATGACATTTCATGTGAATTTTAATATTATATATTAAGTTGGTAATTAAAAATGCATATATAACTTAAATTTTAAGTCTACCTTCATGGATATGACACATTTATAAAAGAACGAGCTTATATTTATTTATTTTAATCCAAACACATCATTTTATGCCTAATTATCATCTCCTCTTCATTAACTATTTAAATTCTAATGTTTGATTAAAAAATTTTATAATTCATCCATAGAACTCTATTTCTTATTTCTTGTATAATATGTATTTGCTAGTTTATTATTTACATATAAAAATCTCTATTAAACAGGTTTATTTTTATTTTATAAATTATTTTTCACTTTATGTGGAAGTGAATTTCTCAAAGTCAATATATGAAGACTGGAGAACATACATAATAATATATACTTATAGGCACTGAAATGAAGCAAGTATAGTGCATCCACTTATGCAAGTCATCAATCTGATACATTTCCAATTGCAATAACTCATTATATTGGCATTCGGAAAGAGCCATTCGAATGTCAACTTCTCTTAAATTCAGAAGCTAAACAGCTCCTGAAAGATATGACAATAGTGGGTAAAAGAAAAAAACAAACATAAACACATATACAAAAAACAGTCAGGTAGCCTACAATTATTCTTGGGGAAAAAAATCTAGGTCACTGAATAAGTATCTTTCCTTTAGGGATAGTGAGCAATATTTAGATTTATCGGTGGTTGTCACAAATGACAATAATAAGAAATACATTACCTAAGGAGTACATTAATTTTCACTAATAGATGTGGTCTAATATATTAAATTTTGATTAAGATGTAAACTACAGAAAAATGATTTAAATTGACAATCTTGAATAAAGCTGTCGAACCTAATACACATTCAAAATAACAACTATTAAAAAACCCTAACTAATTATAGAATAAAACATAAGTCTACTTGTTTTGCTGACTGTTAGAGAAAAATATTTATTTATAAATAAACAGATGTGGACACGAAAACTAAGAAAACCTAGTGGGACCTCAAAATTTGGTCATGAATATACTGGCAATTATTCTAAGTCATGGTTTAATTCTACCAAAGCAGTTTTCTTGTTAAATAGTGACTTCTTCATTTTTGTTGTTGTTGTTCAATTACAGTTGTCCCCATTTTCTCCTCATTACTCTCCCCTGCCCTACCCACCCCCTCCTCTTCAACAAATGGTGTTGGGAGATCTGGACAGCTATGTGCAAAAAATTGAAACTCAATGACCAAATTACACCACAACCAAAAATAAACTCAAATGGATAAAAGACTTAAATATAAGTCACAACACCATAAAAGTCCTAGAGGAGAACATAGGCAGGAAAATCTCAGATAGTCTACGCAGCAATATTTTCACCGAAATGTCCCCTAGAGCAAGGGACATAGAGGAAAGAATAAACAATTGGGACTTGGTCAAATTAAAAAGCTTCTGCGTGGCTAAAGAAAACATTAGCAAAATGAAAAGGGAACCAACCATATGGGAAAATATATTTGCCAATGATACCGCAGAGAAGGGTTGGATCTCCAAAATATATAAAGAACTCACATGACTCCACATCAGGAAGATAAATAATCCAAATAAAAAATGGTCGAAGGACCTGAACAGACGCTTCTCCAAGGAGGACATACATAGGACTCAGTGACATATGAAAGGATGCTCAGCATCACTAGCCATCAGAGAGATGCAAATTAAAACCACAGGGAGATACCACCTCACACCAGCCAGAATGGTCATCATAAGCAAATCAACAAAGAACAAGTACAGGCAAGGATGTGGAGAAAAGGGAACCCTAGTACACTGTTGGTGGGGATGCAGATGGGTGCAGCCACTGTGGAAAACAGTTTGGAATTTCCTAAAAAAACTGAAAATGGAACTGCCTTTTGACCCAGCAATTCCATTGCTTGGATTATACCCTAAGAATCCTGAGACACCAATTCAAAAGAACTTATGCATCCCAATGTTCATAGCAGTGCAATTTACAAAAGTTTTCATTCTTTTTTAATGGCAATTTGAAACAGCAGGATAAAATCATCTTCCACTAAATAATAAGGCTGATTAATCAGTCATTTTAATAACAAATATAAGCTATGGAGATTCCTTGATACATAATCCAAATGTGTGGAGTTTCTATTGTCTGTAAATATGAATGATACATTTTGATTTTAAAAGACCAAGAAGCCAAAGGACTGGAGCATGTCAGGTCGAAGTTCAGGGGATCCATGTATGGGTTTAACTGAACTAGTCAAATAAGTGCATTTATACATGTTACCATACTATGGTACTGAGGAATCTAATTTAACTTGAAATCTGCATTAAGAAAATAAAAATACAAACAAGCTGGATTGTGAATCTGAACTATATACCTTCTTCATTTTTTCTCTATAATAAAACAATATTAAAAAGTTAATTTATTTTAAAGAAACTATTAACTTGAAAAAGACAGTCATTGAAGAAGAACGATTTTCTCTCAACAGAGGACTGTGCTCTCTGCCCACTCCAGAGATCTGATCTGATGTGTGTGGGGTGCGTGTGTGGGAAGCGGGGGTGGTGGGAGAGAAGGATGGGGAGAGAAAAGAGAGAGAGAGAGAGTATGAGAAAGATTTATTTTTAAGGTGGTTCATGAATTGTAGAAACTGTCAAATCATAATGTACAGGATGGGTCATCAAGCTAGAGATAAAAAAGAGAGCAAATGCTACATTTCAAGTCTGAAGGCCATCTGCTGGCAGAATTCCTTTTTTGGGGGGCGGGGAGGTCAGATTTTGTACTATAAAAGTTTTTAAATGTTTGACTGAGATCTATCCACATTTTATTTTATTTTCTCTACATATTAATAGTCTTTCCACAAGGTAATCTTTCTTTTTCCTTAAAACTCTTTTATGATGGATTCCACTAAAACACAATGTCTTGTTTTTCCTTCTTCCTCTCTAATTAATTCTTAATGTTATGGGTTAGTCTTGTCTTCTCTAATTTCCAAAGTTTGAAGTGTCTCAGAGTTAAACCTTAGGCCTCCTCTTCTCACACATCCCTTCCTTCATAAGGAATCTCATTTGTTGCCCTGATTTTTAATTTCATCTATAAGATAATTCTAACATGTATATACCCAGGATTATCTTTGTATCTGCTTCATATACCCAAAGACAAAGGTATACTTGATGTCACCACTTGGTCATCTCATGAATATCTCAGACTTAGCATGAGCACTTTAAAAATGCTCCTCCTGCAGTCTCCCACATCTCAAGTAGATGCTCATAGACTAGCCAGTGAGATATTGTCTAGGCACCTCTCTTCTTCATCCTCCAAATTCAAAGCAACACCAACTTCTTCCAAGTTTCTATAGTAGTTACCTATTGGAACAGGAACTCATTACCACAGCCCTGGTCAGGTGGTTCAGTTGGTTGGAGCATCATCCTGTACACCAAAAGGTTGAGGGTGTGATTCCCAGTGAGGGCACGTACCTAGGTTGAGAGTCTGATCCCTGGCCAGGGCTCGTACAGGAGGCAACCAATCTCTCTTTCTCCCTCTCTCTCTCTCTCCCCCACCACTCCCCTCTTTCTCTTCCCCCATATCTCTCCCCCCATTCATCTCTCTCTGAAATTAATAAAAACATATCTTCAGGTGAGGATTAAAAAAAAGAAATATTAACATCAATTGTTTATTTTTTTCAAATGAAGAACAAATCACCACGAACTTAATGGCTTAAAACAAAAGAAATCTATTCTGTTACATTTCCGGAGACCGGAGTCTAAAATCAAGGTGCTGTCAGGGCTG
Source organism: Mormoops blainvillei (assembly GCA_004026545.1). NCBI lineage: Eukaryota > Metazoa > Chordata > Mammalia > Chiroptera > Mormoopidae > Mormoops > Mormoops blainvillei. The sequence continues at coordinate 75,505 of PVJD01006768.1, read as the reverse complement.
TGTTCCCTCTGAAGACTTCATAGGAGAATTCATTTCCTTGCCTTTCCCCAGTTTGAGGTTGCCTACCTTCCTTGGCATGCAGCCCATTACTGTATCTTCAAGGACAGCAATCTCTCTTTCTCTCTCACCTCTGCTTTCACCATCACATCTCCCTCTTTGCCTCTGATTCACCTGTCTCCCTGCCTCCCTCTTTTCCTTATAAGGTCCCTTATGATCTTATGATTACATTAGACCACTCAGAGAATCCTAGATAATTGCCCCATCCCAAGATCCTTAATTTAATCACATCTACAAAGTCACTTTTACAATGGAAACTACAATGTTTACAGATTTCAGGAATTAGGATGTGGAATCTTGGAGGGTGATTATTCAGACTACCACTGTGCCCCTGCAAAAAGCATTTCTTTAATCTCTCCTATTCTTTTCTTCTTTTTTACATTTTCTAAGATACCATCCCTTTTTCCTACGATGACTTCCTAACCGGTTTCTGATTACCATTACACACTCTTCCAATTCATTTCCCACATGGTGACCACAATTGATCTCATTAAAGAAAAATATGATCATACCCCTGCTTAAAACATTTTAACAGCTTGCAATTGCATTTAGGATAAATTGCATCATCTTTAATGTGGCCTCGCATAATCTGACTCCTGCATAAAATCTCATGCTTCATCTAACGCTCCTGCTCAGTTAATCACTACACAACGGCCACTTGCCTTCCTATTAGCCACACTCATTATATATCTGGGCAGAGGCTTTTACTCTAGAATACTTTCCTCTGGCTCTTTACAATCTAATATGGTGACATAAGGTCTGTATTATAAAATAATATAAAATTATAAGGTATATATCTATCTATATAGACATAAATATAGATATGGTGAACTATACAGTATTTTGAAAAGAGCTCCAAATGTTTTCAGTATTCTTTCTTTATGTTCACAGATTTCAGTGCAAATGTAAATCTCTTAGAGCACTACTTTGTCTTCATTGTAATAGATGTGCAGTTCATCTGCATTTGCTTCCAGATTCATTCTTCACCCTTTGTTTTCTGTGTTGTATGATGCTAGAAAATAATTCTTCTGATTCCTTTGCCATCTAACTTCCAGCTTTATTCAGCCAGTGGGAGGTCCTCGTGGATGATTAGAGAACCTGAGGAAGGAAGAAGCTAGGGTATTCTTCTCGGTCACAGCATTGGGTAGCATGTTTGGCAGACACTGAATTTTCTCTGTGGCTCTAGTTTCTGATATTCAGCACCTCCAACATACCTAGCTTCTGCCAGCCACGTTACCAATATCAGTTGTGTGGTCCCAGCTTCGGATCTCTGTTAACATTGAATGCTCCCTTCGCCCTTCTAGTTGTAGAGATGGAGATAGCTTCCTAACTGATTATATAAGTCAGAGTTCTCCAGAGTAACAAAACCAATAAGATGCATAAATACAAATCAAATGATATGTATAAATAAGGATATAAATGATGTATATATACATACATATTATATATATATTTGTGTGTATATCATATGTACACACAAGGCTATATATATGTATGCGTGTGTATATACGTGTGTGTGTGATATGTACATATCCTTATGGAAGCTGGCAAGTCCCAAGATCTTCAGGGTGAGTTGGCAACTTGGATACTCAGTAGAATCAATGACGTAGTTCTAGTCTGAGATTAATGGCCTGAGAAACAGGGGAGCTGATGACCTACAGGCTCAAAACCCAGGGAGAGCTGAGGATTCAATTTGTGTTCAGAGTTAGGAAAAAGCTGATGTCCTAGTCGTCAAAGGCCATTAGGCAGGAAGGAAGAATTCTTTTTTATTGAGGCATGCTTAGCTTTTCTGCTCTATGCAAGCCTTCAACTGATTGGATGAGGCCCACCACATTAGGCAGGGCAATCTGCGTTAGTCCATTTAATAGTATGCCCTCACTGGTGTGGCTCAGTGGATTGAGTGATGACCTGCAAACCAAAGGGTCACCAGTTCGATTCCCAGTCAGGGTACTTGCCTGGGTTGCAGACCAGATCCCCTTTGATGGAGCGTGGGAGGGAACCACACACTGATGTTTCTTTCCCTCTCTTTTCCCCTCCTTTCCCCTCTCTCTAAAAATAAATAACATCTTTTTCAAAAATTAAAAATAAAATAAAAATAAAAACACCCTCACAAAACAACCTAGAATAATGTTTGAACAAATCTGGGTGGCCCAGTCAAGTTGGCACAGAAAATTACCCATCACAATGCTATTGCTAATTTCTGGGTGGCCTCACTATATACTCTTGACATTTTTCAGGTGTTCCTTCACATGAAAAAAAACAATTACCTGATTTATTTTTTTTTAGATGCATAGCGTACTTCCAGTTTTCCTGAATGGATCTTCACCGATATAACAGTTTTCTTTTGTGAAGGGGTAATTTCCCCTTCCTTATGTTTTAATTACCCCCAATGTCTAAATTCACCACAGTTTATTCACTTATTTTACAATGGCTCATAATTTGTAAATAGGTATATGAACATTAGTTTTTCTCTACACCCTAATTACTTTTTTCTTTCAGCAAATCAGTTTATATGTTTATGAACACATTGCCTTCCTTTTCTTCACTGTCCCTTCATTCCAAAGGAGCACTTTGTATATTTCAAGTTAAAACAATAAAATTATAACTGATTAGAGGGCCCCCCAAAACTTTGATAGGAAGATTCCTTGTATATAAAATTGTATAATAAAACCTGGTAATTCATAATTATCACACAAAATAAATTCACTTGGAAATATCATCTTCCAGGCTCAATGTTTTCTAGATTAAATACTTCATTAGATATATTTAAGTCCAGATGGGCAGCAAAATATTTGTAGTTCTATAACTACCTTTTCCTTAAATAAAGGTTTAAACACTCCTCAAACATGACAGTCTTATAGAAATCTAGAGTTAAATATAAGACAAAATCTATCATTATTTGAAAAGAAGTAGCTCCTTGTTCAGTTACAAGGTTATTGAAAATATTTTTAATATATTTAGGTAATTTAGATAATTTTAAAGACCACGGGTAATTTTTTTTATAAAATACTTTATGAGAGACTAACAGATAACTGAAGTATATTTTTCTGACAATTGAATGAATTTACTTGATGTTAGAAAATCTGATAATTAATTATATTAATATTCATCAGATCTTTTCATTTCTTAGTTAATGAATAGTTTTTAATTAAGCTTTCACTTTCTCATTTTCCAAAGCACATTTCCTGAAGTATATTTGAATACTTATCATCACGGCTACCTCTCTAAATTCATATTACTCTTCTTCAAATAAAGTCTTAGCAGAAAACAGTCATCACTCCACAATTCCCACATAACAAATACTTATTGTCAGTGATCTTTACCATGGGAATTAATTCTTCCCATTCTATGTACTCTGTTTCCTCCTCAACTTTTGCTCAGCCTTTATCTCCTTACCCAGTTTAGAGTAAGGGGTCTTGGTGAAACAGACAGAACTAGGGTTTCTCTCCATCTTTCCCTTTTCTGTAGAGTGCCTAACACCTGCTGACTATAGTGTGTTCAAATTGGATATCTGAACTTAGTTATGGTTGCAATAAAATGTGAAAATTAGTACCGTAGAGTCTTCTTGGACTACCCTGTAGAAATCTGTATCTGGAAGATGAGAAAATGATCACATATACGAAGTAATATAAAGTGTTTTTAAATAATAGAAAAGTAACTGACAGTTAACACGTATCCTATGTGCTCTCAAGAAGTTCAAAAGAGTTCAAAGGGAACAACAATTATTTCCTTCTTCCGCCAAAAGAAAATCAAGATTCAGATTGACCAAAGGAATAAATTCAGTTCTAAATAAGGAAGAAAATGTGTATGTGTAGGGGGAAGGGATGTATATTCAAATACATAGAGTTAAAATGTAACTGGCAGCCAGTTGCATAAGTCGATACCCTTCTTCCAGCACCCAAGTAGCTAAGTCGCATTTAACCAAAAACAATTTTTTTTTATATCTAATCTGAAAATTGTTACACAACCATTCACTTTCTATAAAATATCACTATTATAAGTCAGCCTTTGGACTTCTGGAAGCCAATTACAAAGTTCACTGTTGATACACATTATCAATTCAACTTTCAAATACAGTTGAAGTATAAAGATAATCTTGGGTTTGGCGATGACCTTTCAGATATAACACCAAAAGCACAAACCAGGAAAGAAATAATAAGTTGAACTTCATTAAAATTAAGAACTTTTACTCAGTGAAAGACATTGTCAAGAGAATGAGAGGACAAATTACAGAATGGGAGAAAATATTTGCAAAAGACATAGCTGATAAAAGACTATTATCCAAAATATAAAAAGAACTATTAGAGTCAATAATAAGTACATGGAAACTCCAATTTTTAAAAAAATGGGCAAAAGATCTGGATGGACACCTCACCGAAGAAGATATACAGATGGAAAGTAAACAAATGAAAAGATGTGCAGCATTATATGTCATTAGGGAATGGCAAGTTAAAGCAATACTTAGATACCACTACACACCAACAGAAGGACTAGAAACTGAAACAACACACATCAAGTGATAGGAAGGACAGGGAGCTGTGGGGGCCTCTGGGGAATCGGTCCAGGGCAGACAGCCCAGGCTTCCATGTGCCTGTGAAGGTCAGGTCAGCCTAGGCAAGGTCACTTCGGGCAAGAAGTCCGGAGCCGTGTGATATCCATGCGCTGCAGTCCCCAGTGACCTAAGTCCTGGCATGATCCCACTATTGTCTAAGCTTGCATAAAACCCCTGTAACCAGAGACGGTTTAAGGTCGGTTGAGGCTCCGGGCACAGAAGAAAATATTAGACCCCTTAAAAAAAGAGAGACAGAGAAAGTAAAAATACATGCCTTCAGAAGTCGGGGCCCAGGGCACGCGCCTGGTGAGCCCGCCGCTAAATCCGCCTCTGCCTGTAACCAACAACAAGTGAACGCGCCAGCAATAAAGCTGCTCTGGGTGCGTGTGGACGCTGCTTCGATAAAGTGCTGCTGCTGCAGCTCTTATGTCTGCTCCTCATTCTTTCCTCCACGTGGGCATCTCACCGCCGACACCTGCCCTGGCTGAACAGCTGGGCTCTGACAGGAGCAACAGGAACTCACATACATTGCTGGTAAGAATGCAAAATAGTACAGCCACTATGGAAGACAGGCAGTTCCTTACAAAATAAAACATATTTTACCATACGATCCAGCAATCAAGCTTCTTAGTCTTTATTCAAGTGAGTCAGATAAATGTCAGCACAAAAGCTTGCACAAGGGTGTTTATAGTGGCTTTATTCATAATTGCCCAAACTTGAAAGTGACCTATATACCCTTCAGTAAGTGAATGGATAAACAAACAGTAGCACACACAGAGAATGGGATATTATTCAGTGTTAAAAAAATGAAATACCAATCTGTGAAAAGATATGGAGGCACTTCATATGCATATTAGTAAGTGAAAGAAACCAATCTTAAAAGGCTATATTCTATGTCATTCCAACTATATGACTATCTGGGAAAGGGAAAACTGTGGAGACAGTAAAAAGGTCCATGGTTTCCAAGGCCGAGGGGGAAGGAGAGATGAATAGGCAGAGCCCAGAGGATTTTTAGGGCAGTGAAAACACTCTGTGTGATCCTGTAAAGGTGGGTATGTGTTGTTATACACATGTCCAAATTCACAGCATGTACAACACAGCGAGTGAACCCTAATGTAAACTATACATTTTGGGCGACAATGATGTGTCAGTGTAGGTTCATCAATGATGACAAATATACCCGTCTCCTGGGGAGGTTGCTTGCAGGGGAGGCTCTGAATATATGATGGCAGGAAGTATATGACAACTCTGTAATTCATGCTTAATTTTGCTTTGAACCAAAAACTTCTAAAAATAAAAGTCTACTAAAAATTAGATCCAAACTAAGTAAATTATTTTTCCAGATATCTAATTTCTAATATAATTTTTCTTTAAATACATAGATTCTTGATAAAAAGTCACAATCTCTAATATATTCAGTATATGATTTCTGTTCAACCAAATGGTGACTTATATGTTTGTAAATGCATTTTATCCAACCCATGAGATAGCATTGTCCTAAATAACTGGTAAAAATGAAATAAAATAATATCTGCAAGTCATACATTTTAATTTGGATAAAGAGGAATACACCAACATGTTGTTTATTGTTTGACTCAATTTTCATGGATTGATGGGAGATTATTTTTTCTATATAAGACAGTTATTTCTACTTTGTGTGGAATGAGCCTATTTTAATAATTTTCCCTGGAATACTGTTAACATTTGTTATCCATACACTTCTCCTATATCCGTATTTATTGTTATCGGCCCATTATGGCAATAGAAAGTCATAACTTATTTTGCCTTTGTCTTCTGAAATGCTTTCTACTTTCTATAATTTTTCTCCACTCTCATCATTTTTATTATTTTGTCTTTTCCTTTAATCTGAATAAACAAATAAACATATTCATATTGTCCTCAAATCTCTCTCTCCTTCCTTCTTTATTTTTAGCTGTCAGTATGCTATTGTAATGACCCAACTACTTCTGTGCCATCTGACCAAACAGGAAAATTACAAATCATTGTATTTAGAGGAGTCTAGTGAAATAAATGAACCTTTACCCAGTTATGCAGTTTTTAGTCCAATCAGTTAACTAGCCCTTTGCATGTATTAGAACTTCTAAGTGGCTTTTCATGGAAATGTAAAAAAAAAAGTTCACAAAGATAATCAACTATTTGTGGAATAGCTCTAATACGAAAGAAAGAGGACAAAACAAGCAAATAGAAGCAATGATATTCTAACTAAATAGAGGTAATAAAAAGGAAAATAAAATTATAAATATATAACTACACAAGATCAGTGATGTTCTAGCAAAGCAACACACAGAGACTCGAAAAGAATTCTTAAAAATTAAGAACAGGCAGCAAAAGTATAAAAAATTAATAGAATTAGGACTGTAGTCTCCAAAAAGAGAAACTGACATACTTTTTGCCTGTTCTGCCTTCTGAGTACAATTAAAAATTCTGGACATTACATATAAGACAAATACATAAAGATGCTGCCAGGCAGAAAGGAGAGAGTAACCAGCTAAAGAACTTATGTCTTTAAAAAACAAAATGAAAAAAAAAAATTGGAAACACAATATTGAGCGCAAACTCTTTTTTAAAAAAGTCAGTGGACCTGGGAGGAGACAGCACAGCTTAGGAAGAGCAGAAAACTTTCAGGAATAACTGTTCTAGCCAGCTAAACACCACAGAAGGGAAAAACTGTACCTCACCTCTTAGCTATGCCAAATACGAAGAAGCCATCCCAGTCTTCCTTACTTTCTGGGCAATATCAAAATGCCCCAATCCCCACACCTCCAGGAGTGGTATCAGTGAATGTGGAAAAGGGAACTGGGACTTTCATCCCCAATGGGCTATAAAAAGCCCCCAAGTTACCAGTGGAGATCATGCAGGGAACGTGGATACCCACCCATATTAGGTGGTAAGGAAGGATACTTTCTCTACCTCTGGCATCATCTCAGAAGAGCATATGGAAGTCGCATTCACTATTATATAGGAGTAAGGAGGACACTTATCCTGCCCCCCAAGTACCACTTGTGGTGTCAATGGAGGTTATGTGCAGAGCTGTAATAAGGGACTTCTACTCTTCCCAGTCTGGGGGCTGTCAGAGGAGGTCTAGCAGTAAGCCAGAGCACCACCATGGAATAATGAGGAGCCCCTGCTCAAGGTCCCAATGGAGACCAAGTAGATAAACCACTTGGCAGCAATGAGGCAGTGGTCCCGGCCAAAGAGATGCCAGAGGAAGCCAACTAAAGCAGAAGCTTAAATACAATCTTATCAAATCCAAATATCCAGATTTCAATTAAAAAATATTTTTCATACAAAAACCCAGAAATATGTCAAACTGTATAAACATAGAATCAATTATATGTGAATATTAAGATGACAACAATTATCTGACCAACTTTTTAAAGCAGTTATCATAAAAAAAAATGATTCAATAAGCAATTATGAACCTGCTTGAAATAAATGAGAAAATAGAAAGTCTCACCAGGGAAGGAGATGATATAAAAAAGAACCAAATAAAAATGAAAAAACTGAACAATGTAATAAAATATACCTTAAAAGATGGATTTAAGAATGGCAAGGACAAAATAAATAAGAGGTAAATTGTAAGCTATAACAAAGGAAATTATCCAATCTGAATAACAGAGATAAAATGAAGGGAAAATGAATAGAGACACAGGGATCTGTGAAACTATGACAAAAATGCTAGGGTTTGTGTCATTAAAATCCCAGAGAGAGAGCAGAAGAAACCTGGGCTGAAAAACTCCTGAATAAATCATGGCTGAACACTTCCTAACTTCGGCAAGAAATTTAAACCTACAGATTCAAGAAGTAAGCAAGCCTCAAACAGGTTAAACCTAAAGAAATTCACCATAGCTCAAGATACATCATAGTCACATTTCTAAAAATTAAAATTAAAAAAAAAAATCTAGAAAGCAGCTACATGCAAATTATACCTTCTGTATAAGGACTAGCAATTCTAATAACAGCAGATTCTTCTCCAGAACCATGAAGGAAGTATTACCAGAGACAGAGAAGTTAAATGGCACATCTTTCAAGTGCTGAAAGAGAAAAACTAAGCAATGTTCCAGAAATGGACAAAAGATAAGAAGAAGACAGTGTTTCAAATAATCTAGAAAGTTTACAGTGTAAAAGAAAATATATGAAATTTTAAAAGCTCAGAGTAGCTCAGAAAAAAAGTCTTTCACAAAGAGAAGAAAAGCTTTCTATCTCAATAATTTGGTATCAGAAGGACATGGAATTTCAACACATATTTTCAGCATCTATGCCTAAAAAAAGTAGGTGTACTTTATGAAGTATTTTAAAACAACAAAAAGAGATCCAAGATAGTAGAGGAACAAGTGAAAGCTACACTAACCTCCTCCGAGGACCAACCTGGAATAACAACTAAATTGTAGAGAAATCCTCTTGAATAACCAACTGAACACTATCTGGAGAGAAGCTTTACAACCACAGACAGACAGTGACCGGTAGGGAGCACAGAGGAGCCGTGAGAGGGCTGGCTGTTCTCCCACAAGTGGCAGCTGAAGTGCTGGAAGATCCCTCCTGAGAAGTGTGGGGTATAAACCTCTAGCTGGGCTCCCCAGCCTACTGCACCAGAGCCAGAAAGGAAACCAGATAATGTCCAGCTATAAAAAGCAGCAAAGTTTCTGTCTGCCAAGGAGAGATGGTTGGGGACAAAGAGAGCTTCTTAAAGGACCAACATAAAAAATTTTGTTCGCAGCCACTTACCCTGGGCTCCAGCAGAGGGAGTGCAGAATGGCCTACATATACTTGTGGAGAGACTGGGTTTGGTTGCTCTGGGGAGAGAACTGAATGAACAGCCATTAGGATCTCTGTGCTGAATCATTCCCCATAGATGGCAGAAGCCATCTTTCTCAGGCAGAGCACTCCTCTCTGAATGGCATCAGCTTGAGGGGAAGCAACAACCCTTACCCTCAGGAATTACTCTGCCCCATCCTGTGGAGCTTAAGCCAGGTTGCTGAGTACAGACTGATTAACATAACAACTGAAAAGTTTAATAGCTAAGGAGGAAAATACAAAGCAGCCAAAATGGAAACACAAAGAAATAGATCCCACATGAAAGAACAGGAGAGTTCTATAGAATAAGAACTAGATGAAATATGGCAAGCGATTTATCAGATAAAGAGTTTAGAGTAATGATTATAAGGACACTCAACAACATGAAAAAAGACATAAAAACCATAAAAAAGGACCAGTCAGAAATAAAGAATGCAATATCTGAAATAAATAATACCTTGGAAGGAATTAAAAATAGGTTAGATGAAGCAGAGGATCAAATCAGTTTTTTGGAAGACAAGGTAGAAAAAAAATCCAGCAGGGCAGCAAAAAGAAAAAAGAATTTAAAAAAATGAGGAGAGCTTAAAAGACATCTTGGACAATGTGAAGAGTAACAACATCTACGTCATGGGTATACCAGAAGGGGAAGAGAGTGAGCAAAGGATTGAGAACCTGTTTGAAGGAATAATGACCGAAACTTCCCTAATATGGCAAAGGAAAAAGTTGCATAAGTCCACGAAGCTCAGAGAGTCCAAAATAAGTTGGACCCGAAGAGGCCTACACCAAGACATATCATAATTAATGTTACAAGGCTTAAAGATAAGGAGAGAATCCTAACAGGAGCAAGAGAAAAGTAGAAGTTATCTACAAGGGAGCACCAGCTAGGTTGTCATCTGATTACTCATCAGAACATTACAGGCCAGAAGGGAGTGACATGAAATATTCAAGGTGATGAAAACCAAAGACCTACAACAAAGGCCACTTTACCCACCAAGGTTATCATTTAAAATTGAAGGAGAAATAAGGAGATTCCCAGACAAGCTAAAGAAGTTTGTTAACACCAAACCGATACAGAAATAAATGTTAAAGGACTTGCTTTAAGAAGAAGAAGAAAAAAAAAAGAGGAAAACAGTCTAACAATAAAATGGTGCTAAATACATACCTATCAATAATCACCTTAAATGTAAATGGGAATATGAAAATATCAAAAACAGAAACAGACTCATAGATGGAGAACAGATAACAGCTAGTTAAGGGGGAGAATAAGGGCTGGAGGGATTGAGCAAAATGGAAAAAGGACTCATGGACAACAGTGTGGTGATTGCTGGGGGGAGTGGGGTGTAAGGGGACTAAATGGTAATGGAAAAATATAATAATGAGTATATATTAAAAAATGATTTTAACTACACAAGGATAATAAACCCACTCTGAAATTAGCCTTTGTAAAATTGCAAATTTTAAAGATCATTATCCTAAAATGTCTTTGAGTGTAAATATTTTATTTCTTTATAAATATGAAAATAAGTATTGCAGATAAGCAATGTTATCTTGTACTTTGTAAACAATTAGGTGTTTGCATATTTATCAGAAATAATGGAAAGTTGAATATTAAAAAGGAAATAGGTATGGTAAAAAAAGTGCTATGACGTTCACCTTTAGCAAACAAAAGAATGAAATGCTATTAAAGTTAGATGTAGAAACAATGTTACACCGTTACTGGAAAAACAAAATCTACCAGTCTGAGCTAAATGTTATATCTTATGGAAACAAACAATCCAAAAACATATGATGGTTGAATTTAGTTTGTTTTGTCTTTGCTCTTCGTTTTAGGAGCCAAAATTAATGGAGAAAATGAGATTACACTAAAGCCCAAAACAAATGCTTTTTGTGACAGGGACAAAATGTAGTTCATAATTAACAGAGCAAACTTAGGGCAAAAAGCATAGCATAGATGTACAGGTATAAATAATATGGCAGTACATTAACGTCTTATTTTGCATTTGTTGTTGCTACAGTTTATTTTGTAGAAAAAAATGCACACATTTAATGAAAGAATACCTCTGAACAAAACTTTTATTTAATATTGTTTAAAATAACATATCAAAATTGAAAGAGAATTTTTTTCTATGATATTATCTATTTGTCTATATTTTTTGCTGATTTTCCACTCAAGAATACCTAGTGTTACTTTAAACAAACACGCGCACATATACACACAGATTAATTTATCAAACAGTGCAATCGCCACAGCATTTTCCTTCTTTTTAGCCTTCCCCCACTCCCAGAGGAGCAAACAGTACTAAAAGAAACCAATATTTATTGATTAAAAAATAAATAGTAGTGTATGTTTGTTTAAAGTGGAGTGAACTGGGAAGATCGACTCAGATGGTTATAAAAGGAAAAGGGAGTTGTAACACACTTTTTGCCATTACTGCAACATGCAAAGGGATCTACCCATGTTTGCTTGTTTCAAAGTGTTTTTATATCTTTTTCCATGTTATGGTCAAGGGGGTTGGCATAGCTCTGGGCATCAGAAATTCAAGTTTGAAAACACATTGTACACAGCCTAGAAATCAAGCTTGTCTGAGCAAGAGGATATGACGGACTTCCTATGAAGGAATTTACCCGATGAAAATGTAAGTGGACTCTCACAAATCTGATTCACAAGCATTATGTAAAAGTTGGAGAGAACAGTGATTCTAGATAGTAGAAAGAGTTCACTGTCCCTAAGAGTGTCCTCTTCATAAATTTTCATGTGTTTATACCTCAATGACAACGTAGAACATTCATGTATATGGAAATAAAAGGGGAGGGCAGACAAAGATTTAGCAGAACAGTGCTGGTAGCTCAGTACCGCTGGTGTTGATGCAGTCACCCCTCCTTGTGAAGGACCTCTTCTAAGCTCAGACACTGGCATGCCCCACATCAAGAGGAAGCAGCTCCCACTACCTTAAAAAGATATTCATGGACCCAGTGCCATTGTTACCTGCATTACAGTGTAAGAGAATTATTATGCCCCAATGGTCTTAAACACAAGACAGAAACAAAGTGACATGTTATGGCAGGTTAAGGAAACTAGATCATGAAGCACAGGTGAGTTACAGCCACACCTTTCTAGGAAAACGTGTACTATTATCTACTAACCAATAATGTCCTAGAACCATGGATTTTCACTGTCATAACAGGGGGTACAAGGCGAAACATCTGAGTGACCCTTGACGGGTCCACTACCATAAATGACTACTGTCTACATTAGAGAGGTATGGTCAAAATATGTTAATTTAATTCATTTCATTTAAATAGAAGCAACAAATTAAGAACTTTACTTTGAAAAAAAAGATTTTTTTTCTTAAGTATCCAATAAAAAGCATGCCTATGTTACACAAAATGTACTTAAATATCAGAAAAGAACTGTGATACATAGGAATCATAAAGTGGTCAAGCTAAGCACAGAATGGATTTAGCATAAATAAAATCATATCAAAAGGTTTCTATCATGATGATATTTTTATAGTTTAGGTAAACCAGTAAAGAAGTGTTCCTATTTATTTAGTATTTTTTGACAATGACAACAAATTCTGTGAGACCAGCCAAGTTTGAGAATCCTGGGGCTATAATCACAAAATAAAATGGTATTACAGAGCATATACAGAAGTATTTCCAATAATCTCTTCATTTTAAACACCTGTGCTAAGGAATTTCAAAATTTCTGTTTATTAGTGCACTGATATATCCCTGAAATGTTTCACTGGTTTTCAAAATCTTTAAATTATGATTATCAACTCTGTTTTGTTAACACAAGAAATGAGCATATCTTGTGACCCTGACTTTTTAATAATAGAACTGGATTTCATCCTGCTAATCCCCAATTTAGCACAAACAACACAGTTTACTTTTAGTTAAATAACCCACTTGATTTATATTTAGCAATTATAGATATTTTCTTAACTTTCTTGCTAAATGACTAATGCTGGAATGATAAAGACAAGAATATGTTGAGCCACACATATTCATATCATTTCACCTGAGCTAAATTATTGAACATAAAAGTTTTAATATTTCCAAGGTTTCTGCTATTCACATTGTTGTTTGTGTTAATTCATACTTCTTTTATTTATATTATTTTGGTGAAATAACAAAATAGTTATGATAATCAAAGCATTAATTCATTTTTCTTCCAAAATAAATTCATAGAATTTTGGGGTTATAAGAATAGGACTGTTTTTTATTTAGGTTACATATAGAACATACGTGATGAAAACACATGTATTAGTTATACTGGCACAAATATGTACTTTGGGAAGAGATAAATTAACAAATACATCTGGATACACTATAAATTATACACTATTCCATGTGCAAAATATTGATCTTACTTGTATCAAAATTACAAGATGAGAAATTCCTCCATTTAATCTCTAAGATCAAATGCAGTAATATCACTAATAAACCTGTCCAGCATTGGCAAAATCTTTATCACTTTAGATAAATATATCTGAATACATTTCCTTACAAACTATATGTGATGGTACTCATTTTGGTTTTCTTTTTAATTCTCTGATAGGAAACATAACAACTCTATTTTTTATCATGTTATGCCTAATGTTTTAAATGCCAGGTTAAGTTTAAATGAACCACATCAAAACAAAATGTCATTAGTTTGAATTCTGACCTTAAGGAAATGCCCCTAGAATGTGATTTTAGGAGCTTCCCTTCATTAGTTTAATGAATGCTACATACAGCACACTGTCTCCGTTGACTCTGTTCATAAATAACTCCTGTGCAGCTAATCCCCTTTCGTGAACTACCCTTCAAAAATTGTCAGGTAGTTAGTGGCTTTCACTTCTTTTTCTGCCATTGAACTTAGCTAATCAAGCGATGATATATTTTTATGAATCAGTAATTTCAGTCAGAGCATATGTTAAGGGATAACTTTATTTTTATATATTTCATTAGACCACAAAGTAACCTCTTATAATATTTAAGTTTTTGATTTTTCCCATTTATAATAAAAAGGTGGCTATTTGTATGTTTATGATTTTATATTTTGAGGAGTAAAAGCAAAGCAATTTGTAATGATTAATAACAAAATTTCATTTTCTTCTATTTCAATTTATCAGTAACTCATATCAAGAAAATATATTACTTTTTATCATGTCCATATTCAACATATGACACAAGTTATTAAAAATGCCAAAATGTTCACGCAAATATCATTTAAAAAAATCTAAAGGTCCTTGGAATGAAGCTTTCAACTTTTGAAAGCAATGATACTAACTGATCTATAAGATTACAACCAACACTTTATATCCCTTTATTTTATGAAAACTGGGTATATAATAAAAAAGAGCACCAACATGCAAAAGATTTCAGATGTCATGTAAGACACAAATAGGAACATCAAGTTCAAATACCATAGGATAAAAAGAGTTTGAGAATTGGTGGAAAATAAAAACATATAGTTAGCTAGAGACTGGTAAGCAAGGGACAAGAATGATAGATAATGGAGAGACATGTCAGTTGAATCTTGTTGGTCAAGATAAGTAGTTCATTTTTCTTTTCTTTTGATTCAGTGAGAATTCATTGAACAGGGCAGTGACATGAAATGATTTAGATTTTACAAGTAATTTAGGGATATTCAAATGTAATTATTTTTCCTGTATCAAAATATTTTATTTTTAGAAACAATTATTCTGGGAAATGGCCCATACGCTTCACCAAACTTCAAGAGAAATGTTAAGACTGCCTGGGTGAATTATGCATTTGGAGAAACAATGAACATGGAAAGAATGAAACAAAACAAAACAAAAAAGAAACATAAAAAGTACTATAATATATCAGGAATGAGATAATGATAGCTTGTCCTATGATGGTGGCACTAGAATTAGATATAAATGGACAGAGTTAAAATATATCAAAAGTAATGCCCAAGGACCTGCTAGTGGGTTTAATGTGGAGATGAGGAGAAAAATCAAGTATGAGCTTCAGACTTTCGTTGTGAGCTGTTGTGCAGTCACACTTCTGAGGTGTTCTTTCCACACATTATGAGTCCTCCTTAAAATTAACTCCTACTGTTAGAAAAAGAAAATATTTTACTTGACATTTCTTTAAATGAAAATGGAACAGAGGAAATATAAGATTTGGTGAGCAGATCACTTATTTTATTTCTCCATATTCTAAAATGATCAGAACTAGAACAACATGATCTGAAGTGATGATACTCAGATTTGATTATTATTCATGGTTGGTTTATTCTAATGGAATTTTCATATCAGAATTAGCATATTTGAATTAACTAGAAAACAAATAAACATATCTATATAAAATTATGTAAATCCGTCTTATTAGTCACACATTCAATTATTTTATACTTGGCATCCAGCAATCATGTGGTTCCTTCCATTGATTATTGGTATTCGCATTGCTCTTAGAAACTGACATTTACCTGTAGATTATTTTTTCTTTTTTCAAATAGGAAGAAATCACAGGTGCTAACAGGTATTTGTTTTTAAATGAGGAATCACCAGGGTGAAATGAGAGCAGCTAGTTGGAAAAAGAGTAGAAGTCAATTATAAAGTTAAATGTTAATGCACTTAAGTGGACAAGACACAGACGGGAAATTAAAGGCCAAAATGAGAGATGAGGAGGGAAATGCAAGGAGATTTTTAAAGGGCATAGGAATGGGCAGTTAGCAGCAGCCAGATTTCTTTCACACAGAAAAAGATGTAGACCGTAATGATGATGAGCCAAAATGACAGGTGTGACAGGCACAAAACAGTAATGAAGATATTTAACGGTGGTATATTACAACTGTAGGCAAAATTGTGAAATAGGCCAAGTTTGTTTGCAGTGCCCTCTCACCTCCCTTCCAGCATCCCTGGATCCAACTGGAAGAAGTAAGTACTCGGTGTCCTCACCCTGACCTCCTGATGTCTATGCTTTTTCTGCACTGAGTCCAAGTCAGCAATTTTTGGTCAATGCTACCTAACTACTACAGTGAATTCACCTAGCCTGTATTACATTTCATTCAGGCCCTGACCCCTTCATGATCAACTGATTCAGGATAGTACACTCATTGTTGCTAATGGTTGGATGTGTTAAAAATCTCAATGTTATATTTGCCTCTCTTTTCACATATCCAGTAACAGAATAACTAGTCTTACAGGACAATAATTAGAGCAGGAAGTGGGGACAAAACACAGTGTAGCAAGTGAGATTGTCTGTAGCAGGCTGGCCTTTGGAGAATGTAGAAATCACATCAGATAGGTGTTTGCAGAGCATACGGACAGGTTCCAGAGGCCAGAAAAATATCAGCATGCTCCAGTGTGTGTTGGTCCAATTGAGGGAAAAAATATAATGTGTAACTTCTACATTTGTTCAAGTCAGCTGTCAGTGACGAGATGAATTGTATGAGAAACATAGGAAGAAAGAAGACTAGGAGAAATTTTCCTTAAAAAATAGAGCATGTATAACAATTTTAAGAAACTCTTCATTTATACTAATTCAAATATACCTTTTTAGTAAAAAC
Source organism: Mormoops blainvillei (assembly GCA_004026545.1). Classification (NCBI taxonomy): domain Eukaryota; kingdom Metazoa; phylum Chordata; class Mammalia; order Chiroptera; family Mormoopidae; genus Mormoops; species Mormoops blainvillei. Next base: position 58,553 of record PVJD01006768.1, on the reverse strand, counting down.
TGTATTTTATACTAATACATATTTATTGACACATATTTACCAAGCAAGTGTAATTCCAAGTTATTTTTTCCCAAACTTCTGTGACATAATAAATCAGCTCTGAGATACATGCATGTAATTGAATGAGTAAAATAAAATTAGATGTCAGTGCTTTACAGAATCCATTTTATGTCATGCTAAGAAATACTGTAGCCCTGGCCGGGTGTCTCCATTGGAGTGTTGTCCCATACAACAGAAGTTTGCGGGTTTGCTTCCCAATCAGGGTACTTACTTAGGTTGCCAGTTCTTTCCCGGTGTTTCTCTCTCACTTTGATGTTTCCCTCTCTCCCTTCCTCTCCCTTCCTTTGTCTCTAAAATCAGCAAAAACATATTCTTGAGTGAGGCTTAAAAATTAAGAAATATTGTAAATACTATTAATGTGTAAATCAAAATATGATTTAACCCTATCTTTAAAAATGCGTTGTATATGTAGTTTGATATAATATTAAAGAAAGCAAATATAACTAAAATTTTTCATTAACTATGGCAAAACAGAATAAATGTAAATAAACTATTTGATAAACTATAATGACAAAATCAACCTAACCATTAAATAAATGTCATGTACTTATCAATAGAATATCTTATTTTTAAATTCTAATAATTTTGTTTTGAAATTGAATAGCCAAATTAGTTTGAATTCTTTATTATTTCATCGATTTTATAAAATATAAAGCTATAGTACAGACTTTGCCTCACTGTCTTGGAAACTATTCCTTACAAAGTTTAACTTATTCATAAAAGCTTTTTATATAGGTCTCAGTGATTTATTAATAATAACTGGTAAAAGAAATGAAAGCAGAAACGTATAGTGGCAGAAATTGTGTCCACTATAATTTGAAAAGAAGATAAAATACTTAACGTACTGTGTGATCCAAATAAGGATATTTTCAAACAGAGTGTTAAAGGTGCCACCTAGTTTCTTCTTGATACTTAAAGTAAAATTGAAGAAACAATTAAAGAAATAAAAGTTTGAAAAAAGAATTGTTGAGCATAAGAGAGCAACAACCTTCTGGATTCGAAAATTCCCAGCCTCTCCAAGTGATAAGACAGTTTAAAATTAAGCAATGTCTTCTGAAGAAAACCAAATCCAGGGTACATTCAAGACAACACAGTTGTCTCCATTTCTCATTGCTGCTGTAACAAGTTACTGTGAACATAGAGGCTTTAAAGAATACAAATTCAGAAGTTCAAAATGGATCTTAAAGTTCTGATATTAAGGTGTCACCAGAGCACATTCTTCTGAAGGCTCTAGCGGAGAATCTGTTCCTTGCCTTTCACATCTACAGCTGTCTGCAGTCCTTGGCTCAGGATTACATCATTCTGACCTCCGGCTATGTCATCACATGCCCTCCCCTAACTCTGACTCTCCTGGATATCTTATAGGGACCCTTGTAATTACATTAGGCACATCTAGGTAATCCAGGATAAATTCCCTATCCCAAAACCTTTCATTTAGTCACACCTGCCAAGCCCCTCTGTCATGTAAAATAATATAGTCACAGATTTTAGAGGACAGAAACAGGACATTTTTAGGTTATTATTTTGTGGCCTATTATTAGACCAAAACAGTCTAATAATAAAATTAAGGATGTAACTATAAAATTCCTCCTTAAAATCTCACACATATCTAGGACAGTGCCTCAGAGAATGGATATGCCGACTAATACCTTCTAAGAATACAACGCAGTGTCATTCAGCAGAATAAGGAAAATCACATGTCAAAAATTATTTCTCTCAAAGAAATTTGAAGGTGTGGCTTTTTTTGTAGTGAATTTAACCCAATTACATTCATAAGAGACCCAGAAAGTTTTAAGAGGATTGCACTACACTGACTGCTTGGACTGAAAGTGACAATAAGAGAAGTAGGTGAAAAAGTCCCATCAACTGTGCACAAAGGATTCCTTTTTCCCACATCCTTGTCAACACTGAATATCATGTTTTGCCCTGTATAATGGACAAATTTTTGCTCAAATTTTTGAGGGAAATATAAGGATGTGCATTATACATAGGTAGTAGTAATTCTGTATTTATATAAATGTTTTTAATTCTTTTATTTATGCTTATGTGTTAAAAGTGTAACTCTAGAAAACTAACGATATCATATGCAAAATAATACCCTGAAATATGATAATCAGTTTTGTTTCTAAATATAAATAAATTAAAAATTGAATTAAAACAAAAGATTTTTTCCTGAAAGTCTAGGCCAAAATCATGGGTGTGCACTTCTTAATAATAACCATTCTAACAGGTCTGAAGAGATACCTCATTGTGGTTTTGGTTTGCATTTCTCTGATGCTTAGTGATGCTGAGCATCTTTTTATGTACCTGTTGACCTTTGGAGTGTTTTCTTTTAAAAATGCATATTCAGTTCCTCTGCTCATTTTTTAATCAAATTATTTGCGTGTTTTTTAATTGAGTTGTATGAGTTACTTATATAGTTTGGATCTTAACCATTTATCCAATATATGGTTAGCAAACATTTTTTCTATTTCATTGATTGTTTTTTCACTGTTGATTGTTTCTTTTGACTGTGCAAAAGCTTTTTAGTTTGATGTAGCCTGGCTTGTTAATTTCTACTTCCACTGCTTGTTTTTTTAATGCCATATCCAAAAAATTATTGCCAAGGCCAATTTTAAGAACTCTCTATCCTGTGCTTTCTTCTAGAGTTTTACAAACAATACGCTTTCTTAAAAAAAAAATAGAACTACCATATGGTCCAGTAATCCCACTTCTGAGTATATCTATATTCAGTGGAAGTGGAAACAGAATATCAAAAACATAGCTGTACTCCCATGTTTATTGCAGCATTATTCACTAGAGTCAAGATACGGAATCAAACTAAAGGCCTGTCAGTGGATGAATGGGTAAAGAAATGTCACACACACACACACACACACACACACACACACACACAGTGGAATATTGTTCAGAAGTGAGAAAGAAGTACACCTGCCATTTGCAACAACATGGACAGACTTTGAGGGCATTACACTAGATGTGATAATTATATGACATGATAGACATGTTAGCTACTTTTATGATGACCACAATGTAAAATATAAATTTATCAATTCAACACACTCTACACTTTAAACTTATACAATGTTATATGTCAATTATACCTCAATTAAAAAAAAAAAAGGAGGAACAAAAAAAGTCTATTAGACACCACAAATTATATAGGCAGTAATCAAGCTGAAGAAAGCCACTCAGCAAACATGGTTTATATTTCATAGAAAAGGAGAAATTACTCAAAGGGCAGGTTCAAGAGCCACAGTATATCATTCTCAGACTTTAAGCTCTAATCCATGAATTGGTAACATATGCCACTCTGGATTCAGAAATCAAGGATTTCAGAATTGTATTATGGAGCAGTGACTACTGCACGTTTTCTGTTTTTCCCTTTTATAAATAAGAAGGTTTGTGCCAGTATTCTATGCCTATTACATTTTTGTATATTCAGCTTGGCGACTGGGGAAGAGAAAGGAGCAAATAGCTTATGGCTTTACCTCACAGGTTCTCAGACCAAGAAGACCTGCATTCTCTGCACCACACCTGAGATGTCGCATCCACATTTAAACCTGATTTCAAAGACAAAGAGCCTGTATTTGAGCTGATGCTGAAAACTGATGAGAATTTGGAGGGCCTTTTTTTTTTTTTAAGATTATTTATTTATTTATTTATTTGAGAGAAGGGAGGGAGAAAGAGAAACATCAATATGTGGTTGCCTCTCGAGCTCCCCCTCCTGGGGACTTGGCCAGTACCCCAGGCATGTGCCCTGACTGGGGGATTGAACCGGCGACCATTTGGTTCGCAGGCCAGTGCTCAATCCATTGAGCTACACCAGCCAGGGCTGGAAAGCCTTTAAAGAGGTAGATTTTGCATGAGGGGGTAGACGTGAAGGCATGAATTATTAGAAAATGGACTTGGGTAACCATTCCTCAAGATGGCCTCCAATGATTCTCACCCTGTATTTACATGCTTCCTTAGTTTTCTCCCACACTGAACAAGGCTGATTTGTAGACTTATTAGAGTTTGTGAACACGATGCTAGGTGACTTCTGAGGCAAGGCCCAAAAAGACATTAAAATTTCTGCCTCCTTCACCTGTGTTACTTGCTCCAAGAGAAACCATCCAACATGCCACATGGGCATCGAAATAGCCCTGTATAGAAACCCACTTATACAGAAAATAGGACCTCTCGCCAACAATCAATACCAATTTACAAGCTACATAAATGCTGAAGTCGATCTTCTAGTGCCTGTCAACTCTTCAGAAGACTGCAGCTCTTGTTAATGTTTGTGAAAAACAGACCCAACCCAATTCAAGAACTGCCCAGCCAAAATACTTTAGACTTTCCGAAATTTTGAGGATAAAATGTTTATCATTATCTTTAGTCATTGGTTTTGGTATAATTTGCTATGCAGCTATAAGTAACAGAAACACATGCAGTTTGTCTCAAGATAAAAATATATATATAATTTTATTTTCCATATGGTTTTCACCAAGGAGTTCTTGTACATGAACACAAGTAAACAATTCTATCCTATTCCCTGCAGAAAAGAAATATAACTCATACAGAAAACTATAATATATGACAGTACAATTTTCTCTGACTTCAGCAGTCCCACCTCAAAAATCCCTTTATTTCCAACATATAAGGTGTGATGGCAAGTTTCACTTGCTTGGTTTATACAAAGCTTCAATTTCAGGAAACTTTCATTTCTGATGTGTGCCCAACTTTGGTTCTATTTTTTTTATCCAAACAAAATATAACAAGTCTAGTATCCATATTCTCCAACATGTAACTCAATGAATTATCCCCCTAGCCAAGGAATAATTAGTCTCCTTTAATTCTGTAGCTAACTATGCATAGATTCATCAAGTATCTATAAAAGAAAGAAGAAAAAAGAAAAAGAAGAAACAGAGAGAGAGGAAAGAAAAAGAAAGAAAGAAAGAAAGAAAGAAAGAAAGAAAGAAAGAAAGAAAGAAAGAAAGAAAGAAAGAAAGGAAAGAAAGAAAAGAGAAGAAAGCGAGAGAGAAAAAAGAAAGAAACCACTCAGCTTAAAAACTGGGCTGTATTTCTCAAAAAAGAAGAAATTACTCAGAGGAAAGATACAAGTGCCACAGTGAATCAGTCCCACACTTTGAGCCCTAAACAAAGAACTGGCATTTCAAAATTCTGTTTTCAGAGGAGCTTTCCTGTATTATCCTTTTCATTGTTGCAGTATGCATAAAATAAAATATATTTTCCTACTTAAGAAACCTGAGGTTATTCGTATTTTTTTATACATGATAGATGCTTCACTGATGATACTAGTAAGAAAATTGCAACTTCCATTATTTTCAATTTCATTCATTGAGGATGTCTAGGAGAAATAGAGGCAATAAAAATATTGCTGGAATGATCTGGGATTCATGAGATTTCATTATACATCAAATTTGAGGAAACTCCATATTTGCTCCAAGATATAACATATTTTAAATATTCATAGAATGTTTATATTATTTGCTTTATAGGCAAATGCCAGGAATTAGAATGAGTGCAATGAATTTCAATTTTCCAAAGTAGGATTTTAAAGGCAGTGGTAGAATTTACATGAAAATGAATTTATATTGCCTTTATATTGCTCAAATGTCTGTAAAATATGCTAATTAAGGAGACTTTCAAGACAACAAACTATGAATAATGTCAATTTTCCTATCTTTATGGAGGTTCAATTATCTCACATAAAATGAAGAAAAAGTAACATTTTCTCCTGTAGTTACTATGAAAATTAAAGAAACTAATGTTTGTAATCTAATGTCAAAAGTAGAATTTTTAATATGAAAGGTAAAACCAGTTAGTTGGCTCTACGGAGGCTTTATATCCATTAGTAAATATTTCACAGTTCAAAGTTTTGTCCTAAGGGTTTTAGACACTGAATTTTCTCACAAACTAAGAATATTTCCATTCTTAGGTATGGAGTTCCTTTTTAAAATATATTCTAGATTGATTTATAAGTCATGTGCCAAATTATTGACTTTCGAGAACTACAAAGTTGTAACTTCAAAAGATATCTGGACACAAGTTTTCCAGCTAGGAAATTTTCTCTTTGTAGTTATCTTACACTGGCAGCCCATTAGCAGAGAAAATGTGTTTGGAGAAAATTTAACCTGAGTAAATGAAGATAGTAAAGTAATCTAAAATTTTACTATCATTGGGCTTACAAATTCTGAGGCACTCCTTTGGAAAATCAGGATGTATTTGCCATAGCACGTAAAAAGGTCAAGTTCTTTGGCCAGGATGCAAAATTCTTGGTACACGTTTTGTACTGATAAATTTGGCCTAATTTTTTAGTACAAAGTTGAGGTCATGCTGTGTACCTAATGCTGTATCTAAAATCAGAATTACCGGGAGACTAATAATTAATATAATTTAATTTTAAAAGCTCTAAATATTGATTTTCCTGACATTTAATCTGTCAGAGATAAAGCCTGAATATAATCTGATTTTTTTTTGGGGGGGGGGGTTTGTAAGTGACCTGGTAGTTTTTGCATGTTGGTTACTCTTTTACATTGACTCTCAAAATATAATGCATGATTCTCTTTTTACTAATTTTGTCTGGATTTGGTAGCACTTATAGGGATAGCTACCCAAGTAATTTGTCAAATCAGTGAGCTGTCTTTTTTTCTAAGTTTGATTATTGTTTTTACTTTCTTTTTGCCAATCAGCTAATATTGTAAGTTTGTATCAATGTTTTCTCTAGCTTTAGTGCTAGCCATCTCATTCTTAGAAGGTTTGTGTTAATGGCCTTACATTAATTATTTTAGGGGAACTTCTTAAAATGCCCTGAGGATCACTGTTGCAATTTTCCTCAGTGAATGGATCATAATTTTGCTAACACATTATCAATTTTAGTTTATCCACTTTCATTTGAGTGTTTGTATCTCAGTAGGGTGTTATGAATCTTTGGTCTGCTATCATTTTTCTGATCTCTCCCTTTTATTTCATAGACACGATATTTTCTAGTTTCTTACTAAACATAAATCTAATCTCTCAAAAATTTTTCTTTATTTAATTAATTTGGGCAGCTTTTCCCATGTCATTAATATAATACTCCTTTTCTCTTATTTTTTGAATATATACCATATTTTGGATTTTTAAAATATTTTTCTGCTTACTTATCTTTGATAAAACATGTCTAAAAAGACCCAACGTTTGCCAAGAAGGGAAATGTGGGACTACTTCCTTGCTCTTGCCACTATTCACCTGGGTGTTACAGCAGCTTGCTCTAAAATCTACAGCCATGAATACATCTCAATATAAAGCCTGACATCTTTAATGCCTTTACACATGACAACTCCCTAGCTTTGGGTGGTGTTGCTTCACTATGGCCTGTCTTTTAGATATTTTGATTTGAAAATATATTGCCTTATTGTCCATTCTGATTTTACCTTTCCTGTAAGTTTGTAAGTGTAGGAGCTATAACTTCCAGATGAAAACCATGGCTAGCGATCTTACTCAGTATCTGACAGGTGGGATATGAGTGAGCCTCAGAGAGTTTTTGGAAATATATAAACCCATAAGGATGAAAAGTATGATTTATTTCCAGTTGACCAGGTTTTATAATTACTAAAATTAAGCATCTCTAAATTAGAAAGCAGTAATCTGTTTGGAAGGGTTGAGTCTTTTTAACTACTACCAGGCATATGATTCTTCCCTGAAGTCACCAATTATATTTTTTGATATATCTCCAATTGTTTTTATTTAATAAAAAATCTTTTAGAAATACGTTGGTCATAAGTCTGAGTTTTCAACGATTGAATTGAATAGTTTTCAGTTGTGTTCTATTTTTCCTGCCAACTAAGAAGTTATTTTGAAATATAGAAAAAGAACATAAAGGAATCAGAAGAATATATTGCAATGCACTGATTAAGCATCATTTTCTTAAATTTCACAGATTATATCTTTTGTGGTATTTGATTATGCCATTTTCCTTATTATATATCAATGGATAAAATTTTATTGGTATTAATTTACTAAAAGCTAGGCAGCACCATAATATAGATTGATTATTATATATTTCTAAACAGTTAATTTAGTGAAAAATGTTTAAGAGGGCTCATAAGTCGAGAGTTCTACTTCAGTAAAGTTTATACCAGAAATATTTATTTATCTAGAAAAAATTCATTAGTAATGAGCCAATTACAAACTTTCCTTAAAAAGCCACACCTAAATTTGAAGTTTCCACAGAAAACAATTTATTAGGAATCACATCTGCAATATTGTACAATATTTCTGATTAGCCTCTATTTGATATATGATGACAATCCACACATTTTTAAAGACAGAAATGAGTTTAACTTACCGTTTTGTTTATTTATGTATCCCCACAGAGTAGAAGTGTGCTCAATAAATATTTGGTGAGGCAATGATTCTTCAGACTATGTGGACTAAACAACTAAATTATTCTCAGTAGGTCAGTGGTACACAAAGTGTGGTTTGGTGATTAACAGGTGACTCCAGTTTCTCTTGGGGAGACCCAAGGTGGAAACTATTTTCATGATAATACTAAGATATTATCTGCTTCTTTCACTACACTAACTTTTGTTTTGATGGTCCAGAGGCAATGGTGGGTAAAAGTTATGGCAGTGCTCAAACTGTACACATAATCACTGCGTTCTTCACAGATATGTACTCACAGGAAAATAAAATGCCGGTTTCACTTTCTAAATGTCCTTGATGAAATAACGTTATTAATATTATAAATTTAGACATCAGGTACACATCTTTGAAAATATTCTCTGTGGTAAATTAGGAAAATATACAAAGGATTGTAAGAAAACATTATAAACAACTGTATGCCAACAAACTGAACAACCTGGATGAAATGGATAAATTCCTAGAAACATACAACCATCCAAAACTAAATCAGGAAGAAACAGAATCTGAATAGACAGATTACGCCTAGTGAAATTGAAGCAGTAATAAAAAAAATACTCCCAAAATACAAAAGCCCTGGTCATGGCTTCATAGGAGAATTTTACTAAACATTCCAAGAAAAACTGATACCTCTCTTTGTCAAACTATTTCATAAAATTCAAAAGGAGGAAACGCTCCCAAACTCATTTTACAAAGCCAGCATCATCTTAATTTCAAACCAGAAAAAGACACTACAAAGAAAGAAAATTATAGGCTAATACTCCTGATGAACATAAATGCTTAAAATCCTCAGCAAAATATTAAGAAACCGAATACAGCAATGCATCAAAAAGATGAAACACGATGATCAAATGAAATTTATTTGATCACGATGATCAAATAAAATGAAATGCAAGGTTGGTACAACATTTGCAAATCAATAAATGTGATTCACTACATAAACAAAAGGAAGGATAAAAACCACATGATCATATCGAAATGTAGAAAAAGCATTTAATAAAATCAAGTATCCTCTATGATGAAGATATCTTTTTAGTTCTTCCTTGATCACATTGTTGATCCATTCATTGTTTAACAATATGCTATTTAGCTTCCAGGTATGTGAGCGTTTTTCAGTGTTCTTGTGATTAATTTCTAGTTTCATAGCATTGTGGTCAAAGAAGATGCTTGATATGATTTCAGTCTTATCATATTTATTTACTTGTTTTGTGTTCTAACATGTGATGTATCCTAGAAAACATTCCATGGACACTTGAAAAGCATGTATATTCTGTTGTTTTGGGAGGAAATAAATCCATTTGATCTAGTGTTTTGTTTAAGGCCACTGTTTCCTTGTTGATTTTCTGTCTGGAAAGCCTGTCTGTGGAAATCAATGGGGTGTTAATAATCCCCAACTATGAGAGTATTTCTATTAATTTCTTCTTTTATGTCCATCAAGATTTGCTTCATGTATTTAGGTGCTCCTATGTTGGGTACATGAATGTTTATCAGGGTTCTATCCTCTCGTTGGATTGTTCCCTTTATCATTATGTAGTGTCCTTCTTTGTGTCTTACTATAGCCTTGGTTTAAAGTCTATTTTGTCAGATATAAGTACTGCTACCCCAGTTTTTTTTCCTTTCCATTTGCATGAAATATCTTTTTCTGTCCCTGTACTTTTAATCTGTGTATATCTTTCAATCTGAGGTGGGTCTCTGTGGCAGCAAATATTGACAAAAAATATGTTTTATTTTCTTATCCATTCAGCTACCCTATGTCTTTTGGTTGGAGCATTTAAGTCATTTACTTTTAAGGTGATTATTGATGGATACGTACTTAGTGCCACTTTATTGTTAGATTATTTTCCATTGTTGCAGTTGCTCTTCTTCTTCTTCCCCTTCTTCTTCTTCTTCTTCCCTTGCTTCTTCTTCTTCTTCCCTTGCTGCTGCTGCTGCTTCTTCTTCTTCTTCTTCTTCTTCTTTCTTCTTCTCCTTCTCCTTCTTCTCCTTCTCCTTCTCCTCCCTCTCCCTCTCCTTCTCCTTCTCCCTCTCCTTCCAAGCCCTGTAACATTTGTTGCAGAACTGGTTTGGTGTTAACAATCCCTTTAGGTTTTTCTTGTCTTGGAAGCTCCTTATTTCTCCTTTGATTTTAAATGACAGCCTTTCTGGGTAAAGTAGCCTTGGCTATAGGTCTGTGCTTTTCATCATCTTGAATATTTCATGCCACTCCCTTCTGGTCTGAAATGTTTCTGTTCAGTAATCAGATGACAGTCTAATTGGGGTTCCCTTGTATGTTAGCTACCTGCTTTTCTCTTGTGGCCTTTAGGATTCTCTCCTTATCTTTGAGTCTTATCATTTTCATTATGATCTGTCTCAGTGTAGGCCTCTTTGGGTCCAACTTGTTTGGCATTCTCTGAGCTTCCTGGACTTGTGTGTCTCTTTCCTTCACCAGGTCAGAAAATTTTCAGTCATTATTTCTTCATATAGGATTTCGATCCCTTGCTCACTCTCTTCTCCTTCCGGTATTCCCATGATGTAGATGTTGTTACACTTTATGTTGTTCAAAATGTTTCTTGAGTTCTCCTCATGTTTTTTAATTCTTTCTTTTTTCTTTTTACTGCTCTGCCTTTTTTTCTACCTTGTCTTCCAAATCACTGATTTAATTCTCTGCTTCAGCGTTCTCCAACCCTTTTGGCACCAGGGACAAGTTTCATGGAATACAGTTTTTCCACAGACTGGGGTAGAAAGGCATTGAGCAGGAGGCAGAACTCAGGCCAGGGAGGGGGTGGGAGATAGGTGGCAGAGCTCAGGCAGTAATGCAAGCAGTGCTCATGAACAGGGAAGAGAGAGGTGTAGATCCTTGCTTTGCTTCATCTAACCTGCTGGTTATTCCTTCCAGTGTACTATTTATTTCAGATACTGTATTTATTTCTGATTCTTTTTCATAGTTTCTATGTCTTTTTCATGTTGTTAATTATCCTTATCATCTTTATTCTAAACTCTTTATCTGATAAATTGCTTGCCTCCATTCCATCCAGTTCTTCTTCTGGAGACTTCTCTTGTTCTTTCATTTGGGGTCTATTTCTTTGTCTTTCCATTTTGGCTGCTTCTTTGTATGTTCTGCTTTATTTGTTAAACTAATCAATGGTATAGCATCAAGCTATAATTAACACTCTGGCTTAAGCACCATGGGTTAGGGCAGACTAATTGCTATAAGAAGGGCTATTGTTTCCCTTCCAGCTGATACTGCTTGGAAAGGAGTGCTCTGAGTGAGAAAGATGGCTTCTGCACTGTAGGGAATGACTCAGCACAGGAATCCTATCAGCTGTTCCTTCATCTCTCACCCCAGAGTCACCATCCTCAGACTCACCTCAAGTGTCTCTAGTCCATTCTGTCCTCCCTCTTCTGGAACCTTAGGTAAGTGGTTACAAACAAAATTTTGTGCATTGGCTCTTTAAGAGGCACTCTGTGTCACCAGCCATCTCTCCCTGGCAGACAGAAACCCTGTTGATTTTTATATCTGGATATTATCTGTGTTCCTTTCTGGCTCTGGTACTATAGGCAGGGGAACCCAGCTTGGTGTTTAGACCCTATGCATCTCAGGAGGAACCCCCACCCCGGCCACCCTCTGGAACCTCCGCTCCCAGCCATGGGAGCCTAGAGAGTCCTCTTGCACCTCCTCTACTCCCTACCAGTCTTGTTGCAGTGGAGTGGTTTCTTCTGTCTGTCCATGGTTATAGGGCTTCTCTCCAGCTAGTGTTCAGTTGGCTATTCAGAATGATTTCTCTACAATTTAGTTGTAATTCCAAATTGGTCCTGGAGGAGGTTCATATAGCTTCCACTTACTCTTCTGCCATCTTGGGTCTCTGTCAAATCTTCCCCATTGTTCTTGAAATGACTAAAAACTGCTTATTTGTATTTGAATATTTTGGGGAATAGTTTATTAAATATGACAATACCGAAATGTGTCAAAATTAATGAAATAAAAGAGAATCTAGGAAAATATCATATACAAAAAAATAAAACAGCGAATGCTAAAGATGAAATTTTGTGTAAATCAGTTTGACTATCTGGTTAATCATATATAAGAAGGCTATTTGTAAATATATTTGTAGTAGTGTAAATTTGGAAACAAATTAATATCCACAATAGGAGCCTGCTTATAAAAATTGTGGACTATTAAGACTATTAAAATATACACATCCTTACAGAATGAGTATGTAGTTATATGTTCTGTGGTAGATAAAAATCATATGAATATTTAGTTACAAATGAAGATTATAAAATAGTGTATCATGATGCCAACGGTATAATCTACAGAAAATAACAGAAAAATACCTAAAAGAATTTACACAAAATGATTGGAGTTCAACTTTGTCTGATTGGATTTAGGATTTTTGCTTCTTTCTCCTTTTCCTTGTGCTTTTCTCATCTGTGTTTCCTGATTTATTTTCAATGTAATGAATATAGCTTGGGTAATAGTATATAAAGTGAATGGAAGAGTAAATATTCAAACAATTTCAGAGACTTGTCTCTTCAAACTTGTGAATCCAAGCTGGCTGGGGACAGAATGTGGCAACCAAAACTTTTGAGATGTTTTTGGTAGGTGTTGATGTAATCTTTGAAAACCTTAATTTGCCTTGCTTTTGGATCTTCATTTTAATCATATGATTAGCTAATGCCTTCATTGTCAAAAAAGAAACAACCTTTATTTTCTACAAGAGTTGTCATCAAATATATTAATCAATAAAGGAATGGTACTCATAAAGACAGATCAGATAATGAACTAGGAAGAGTTTTCTGAATGCTTTTAGGTATTCATTACTTTGGCATGAAAACACTATATTTTTGAAATTTGAGAGGAGGCATGCCCTAAGGTTGCTGAAAATCACTTCTTTTGCTAAGAGTTTGGCATAATATAATGAAAAGATGTCAAACTACTACTTCTCCCTGGTAAGCATTCTGTTTTAAGGATAATGTGACCAGCAATTATTATTTTTCCCAAGTTGCACATTAGTGTGCATTAAATAATACAATTTCTTTCAATTGTTAATATAATCTCTATGAGTTCAGGTAGTATTTAGGAAAATGCATTATTTTACAGAATAAGCTTAACGTTTAAGGGACATTTATTTTGATATATTGTCTCTTTTTCCTTAGATGATTCCAGCTATGTTCTTAAAAGAGAGATAAGGCACCCATTCAGCCAAGCATATGAATAACCATAAAAGAAAATAACAAGATTTACAAAAGTATATAATTATCTATTTAAATGCAATTTGCTGTTTCCAGGCCACTACCCACATTCATATGACATATGATTTACAGACACATAACTGAAAGTTTAATTGGCCTACTTCTGGTTATAATTTTGCACAGCCTGACAAGGAACGGGGAGCCATGTTACTGCTGAGAGGTACTATGCCGAACGTGATTACACTTTTCAAATCAAACAATGAGAAATATGTCCAGACAATGGAGAGCATGATTGATATTGAGATGTCCCCATGACTACATTTAAGTCCAGCCATCCAGTTCTAGATGTCCCAACACAACTATCCAGCTTCTTACATATACATATTTTTTTTCCAGCAGGTCTGGAATCATTTTTAAACATACAAGTGGAAAGAGGAGACACCGTAAAAACTCTCCTTTGTCATATTTTCCTTAAAAAAATAGTCGGTATGGATTAGTTAAAATTATGGTATCTGTTTTTGCTTTCAACTTAGCAACTGTGCACCTGCGACTGTGATCTAGTTTGGGCAATTATGAGCTAGCTTGAGTCAGAAAGGTTAAGGAAAATAAATATATATATATTTTTTGTAGCAAGTAGTATTGTCCTAACAAGAGGCAAAAAAAAAAAAAAAAGGCTGAATGACAAATAAAAAGTTCATGACTATATGAACTATAACCCTTCACAGTCTGAAACTATGATGGCAAGCTTTCATATCCTGAGGGCTTGTCTCACTCAAGGAGAAGGTAGTGAGCAGACAGATCAAAATTAGAGTCCAGCTAATTAGGTGACAACCATTTACTAATTAGGAAGCATATCTCGAGGGCAATGGATATAAAAATAGTAATAAAGGAAAGGTGTTCTTTTTTTTAAGGTAAATTTATCATGTGAAAAAATACATTCTCAAGAGAAACAAAATTATAAAACTGAAGTGTAGATACAAGAACAATGTTTAAGAAATTGAATCTTTTTAAATAGCTATGCTAACCATTTGGACATCTTTGAATGGTGAGTACATGAGACAGGATACAGAAAAAGATTTTAAAAAATCATTTCTTAATATAGTGAAGTCATGACAGGCAGCATAATGTAGTAGAAAGTGCAAAATCTGACAGTTAAGAAATAAGTATACCATAATTATAGGCTGTGCCACTAACTAATTTGGGAAATTTAGTCCAGAATTTCCTTTTTTGAGCTTCACATTCCTCCTCTACACCATCAGATAGTGGGGGTAGATAACTTCATGGTCTCTGAGATTATTTTCTTTATGGATGCCTGTTTTTATTTGTAAAATAAGAACACTTTTTTTTTCTCTGATTAAGCTACTGTTAAGTTCACTTTTAACTCTTTAGATATTAGCACTTTTAAAGTTGAGTAATTATAAAATATAACCCAATGTTGATATAATATGATATTTTAGTTTTGTAGAACAAAACTACAGCATGAGAAGAAAATAAGGAATTGAGACAGCCCTGAAAACAAGCACATTTTGTACAAGGCCGCTGTAATGTCCCTTTAAACTTTTAAATTTCATTTAGATCCTATGTCTTCCAAGCAATACTGATGGAGAGATATGTATTTTATGTTTAAACTTTTAATAGCCATTAAAAATAAAAGAGTATGACTAAAAATAGGTCACAATCTACATGTACTTGGTATATCATATATATATAATATATATATACCATATATTATATGTATGTAATATTAAAGAATAGTTGTATAATTGTATTAGGACATAGAAGACTCTCCTCCAAATTTCATAGGTTTTCAAAAATATTTAAAAGTAGATTTAAGAGTAACCAACTTCTTACATTATTAAGAGTATCTAACATTTAATTAATGACAGTCTATTCTGAAATATTTTCTAAACAAAACTAACTTAACATATGCTTTTTCATAAAATGTAAAAATTATCATAAGTGTAAAGATTATTATATATCCCAATTAATGAAGTTTTACTGTTATATTTAATTCCCAATTAATCAATTCAAATATAAGTTTCTTGTAAATATTTCCAGTGTTATCTGAAGTCTTGATTTCTATGCGTTATTTTAAAAAGTAGAAGAATATAATTTATTACACTTAAAGGATATCATAACATTACATATGGGACAGTTTAACATCATTCTTAAGTATTCCGTGTCTGGAGTGAGACTGCCGAGTTAAACCTCAGCTCTATTACTAATGTGTGATCTTAGATTAATTATATAACCTCTCTGTCTCAGTTTCCTCAAAATAAGATGCTACACATCAGGTGACTTAGAACAGCAGAAATTTATTATCTCATGATTCTGGAGACTAGACATCTGAAATCAAAGTGTTGTCTGAAAGGCCTTTCTCTGCAGGCACTAGGGAAGGATCTTTCCCAGGCCTCTCTGGTTGTTTCTTATAGTTCCTCGTCTTTTGACAGACAGCTCCAGTCCTCACATGGTATTCATCGTGTGTGTGTGTGTGTGCTTCTTTGCATCGCTTTCTTTCTTTTCTTTTTTTAATAAGGACACCACTCTTATTGAACTAGGAGCCCACCCTATTCCAGAATGACCTCATCCAAATTTATCTAATTATATTAGCAACCTGTTTCCAAATAAGGTCACAATCTGAAGTACTGAGGGTTAGAACTTCAACCTGTAAATTTGGAGGGCAGGCACAATTTAACACACAACAAACACATGAGGTGTTATAATCATAAAGCAGTGATTAATAAATATATTATTTATATAGGAAAACAATGGCACATGGAAAGCTCCCAACCATGAAAATATAAACAGATCTATACTTCACACAGAGAATCAGAAATCAAATTGTATTGAATCCAAGCAATTAAACATAAGAGGAAAACATGTTTCTCTTAATCTCTATGAAACCATCCTTAAATGCATTATCACTTTTTATCTATATTACATCTCTTACTGTCTTCCTACCTTTAGTCTTATCTATATAAAGTTTCTTATACAAAAATCATTGAGGGTAATTTTTTTAAAACCTAAATCAAATCATGACCATTCCACTACTTAAACTCATGTAACATTTTCTTGCCACACTAAGAGTAAAAAATAAAATCAGGTTTTCCACCATGTTCTACAGGCCTTTCATGAATGATCTTTACATTATACCACCAAGTTTATCTCGTATTTTTACTAAAAGCATACTGACATCATCTCTGTGACTAAAACAAATGCTCTTGTTAACTCAAGGATTTCTCCATTGTAACTTTTTTCGGAATACTTTTACTCCAGTTCTTGCATAGTGAACTTCTAAACTCAGATTTCAGCTCAAATGTGCAATCGAACAAGCACTGCTCTTAGAGTCGTAGTGTTAACAATAGATGACATGCATTGGCTGTTGTGACTCTAGCAGCTTTCCATGCTCTACTTAAGTTCAGCACAACACTGTATGTTAGATTCTCTTACTGTCACCATTTTACTGATGATGACACTGAGGTTTCATTAGATTGTTAATCTAACCAAGTTCCATGATATATACCCTATACTTAAACCCAGTTTTTTTCCCAAAGCTTGTGTTGTGTTAATGACTTGTGTTAACAACTGCTGGATACTGTCTTCTGGTTACAAAAAGGAAGTTACTTTGGCACTGACTCATCAAAGAAGATTCCAGAGATTTTGAAAACTGGTACAGTATTTGCTAATCTCGCTTAGGGCTTTTTAGTGTAGGAGTAGATAGTTTTATATACCTCAGTAATTTTCAAGGAGCCTATTTAAAGGAATACTATAACATCCATAATTATAATCCTCAAGCATCAAGATAGAGGTTTCATTAGGAAATTACTTCCATGAAAGAATAAAAAAGTACAATTAATTTTAGAAAAATGCATCCCAGGCTGGTATGGCTCAGTGGATTGAGCACAGGCCTGTGAACCAAAGGGTCGCCATTTCAATTCCCAGTCAGGGCACTTGCCTGGGTTGTGGGCCAGGTCCCCAGTAGAAGGCGCACAAGAAGCAAAAACACATAGATGTTTCTCTCCCTCTCTTTCTCCCTCCTTCCCCTCTCTCTAAAAATAAATTAAATTAAAAAAACAAAAACAAAAATGCCAATGTTAAAATAAATGCTAAGTTTGCTACTTAAAAGAAAATGTTTTAGGTACTTTGTAGTTACTCCATTCCCTAATTTCACCAGTTTACCATGAAACTTCCTCTCTTAAATGCACTTTCCTCTAAAATAAATCATTCACGTGACATAGCTCAGATGGTGGGATCTTGTGAAAATAAAAATGTCAGGATGAGAAAATCCAGATCCAGATTCAACATTTGTAATTAAAAATAAAACAAGATTTTCTTTTTAAAATCATAAAAATGTAATTAATATGTGAGTCTATTTATTGTTTATAATAAGACACATCAAGATAGCAATTTGGCAATATATAATAAAAGTGGATAACTAATATGGTTAATATAGACATAGAGTCTTACAGTACTATTTAACAGCAATATTTAGGAAACATCATAAATGGTATAATCTCTGTTAATGAGGAAAGAACTTTCCTCTAGACTTCGCTTTCACAACACACACTGTTGACTTCTTAGAGTCAGAACTTATCCCATAATATGTGATTTTAACCACACTGAGGATCTTTCTAATTGTAGCCAGAATTATATTGATAAAACTAGTTAACCTTCTGTAAACCTTACTTTAAAATTTCATGGAAATCTAAGGGAAGGAAAGTTGCATTAACATCTGTTTTCCTTGAGAGTATTCATTAATAAGTATATTTTATTTTGTAACATTGTAAAGCAATGTCAAAATATGTCTCTATATACATAATAGCTCTGGTTTTTAACAAATATGTACATATTTCTTTTTTATTGTGATTGCTATTTGGAAGTTCTTGGAAAAGCTACAAAGTTCATGCCTTGGCAAATAAATTTTGATAATGTAAAGATAGATTTAAACCAATTCAGATTCCTATTGTTATTGGCACAGATGAACTAGTAATATCCTGGGATTTTGATCGAAGGAATAGGTTTTATGAATATATTTATGACCAGAAATTCTACTGCAAATTTTGTTTTCTCTTGGCCCTTCTCAGCAATCTTATTGTAATAGCATAGCAGTGACCTTTATTTAGATTAAACTTGTCAGGTTGTTGAAGCTTAAGACACTTTTACTGTCTTTCAAAATGGGATTCTTTCCTTTTTTATCAAAGAGTCTCATGTGCAAATCATGGGAGACAAATAAAACTTTGTAAACTGTTTCATCAATTGGTTTTTAATAACAATGTTTGATGTGTATTTGAAGTGAATCAGCATATTTACTCAGTTTGTGAAAGTCAGAGGGGAAGGGCAGAACAACAGACCACCCCATAGAAGACAGTGCTGCTTCCGGTTCTAGAGAGCCATAGGAGCTAAAAATAATGTGGTTATGAAAATGTCAGTGTCAAAATGGGAAATATAATGCCTTCCCCTTAATGACACACCACCCTTCTTACTGATTTAAGTAGAGAAGAGGTGGGTTATAAAGTAAACTGGAAATAGGAGAGGATAGAAGGGGAGGGGGGTAAATGGTGAACACACAATACAATATACAGATGACGTATTATAGAATAGTTCCCTTGAAACCTATACAATTTTATTAACCAAGTCACCCCAATAAATTCAATAAAAAATAAAGTAAACTGATTTCTGAGATGTCTGTATCCCCCATAATATCTTCACTAGTCCTGGAATCCTTATTTAAAAAATGGTACAGAAGACTTTGGTGAGCAGCGATATCTACACTTTGCAAAATGAAATTTATCCACCTCTATACTTCCTTGCTGATGGGGACTATAAAAGTATAACTAAATAAAACTAGTGCATAGCATCAAAGCTTTTATAGATAAGTGGCATAAGGAGTATTTTCTTAACTGGACGCTGCCAGCTGGAAAAAAAGGAATATTCAGGGCCTTTAGAATTGCCTTAGCTGAAACTTTTGCATGAAATAACCATGCATTAATCAGATTTAAACATTTCAGATAGGCAGCAGAATACCTCTCCTAGAATTCCAAAGAAAAATATCGTATAATAATCCGCCTATTCAAAAGTAAAGTGCAGCTTTCTTTAATATTCATTAGTACCTATGCATGTAATTTAAGGAGGGGAGTTTAGCTTTATAATTATACTTAGTATGTTCTGTGATTAAAATCAATCAGTTTTTCTTTTAACATAGCATTTGATGACAGATGTGCTCTAACTAGAATATAGCGGTTTTCAGGAGACTGCTTAATTATGGATAATCCACAGTGTGGATATTATAGTAGCAGATACAAATTTTATTTAATACTGTTGTTTGACACTGGCTACCTTAGGCAAAAGACCAACTGTAATATGCAAAAAGTCATTGCTAGTTTTCTGTCAATGTCTTTATTAGCAATGTTTAGTTTAGAAAAGAAAAAGCAAAGGTTTAGTTTGTTGTCAAGAAGCTGTTTTGTTTTTCTGGACAAAACACTTAACCTCTTTATACACTCAAAAATTCTTATTTATAAAACACAAGGGTTGTCTAGTTGAACTCCGCAGCTGTGCTAGTTACTAAGTACTCAAATTTAAATCAGACTTTGTCCTTATGCTGTTCACTGACTCGGGAACAGCAGAGATGTAACTAACAATTGCAGTCCACCGTGTAGTCTAAGCAGTGTAAGAAAAGAGCTGTGAGAGCAAAGAGGAAGATTTGTAATTTTGAAAGGTTGTTTAATAATATATAAAGTGAAGCCTAGTGTTTCCAAATGACAAAAAAGATTGATAATATTTTTGCCTTTGATGACAAATTTGATTGCAAATTGGCTACACATTTCAAACCTTATGCAATGAAAATTCAAAATAGCTCTTTTCAGCAATGGTCCTATTAAACATATACACCAGTATTCTAGATATGATCATGCTATATCTTTATGGGATATATACTATAAGATATCTCTTTAATGTAACTGTTAAACATCTACTAAGACAGAAATAACCAAGCCTTTAATAGATGGTACCATTATATATATATATATATATATATATATATATATATATATGTGTGTGTGTATTATGTGTGTGTATTTTATATATATATATATCTTTATGGGATGGAGATATATATATACACACACACATATACACACACATATACACACATATATAATACATATATATAATGATACTATCTATTAAAGACTTGGTTATTTCTGTCTTAGTCAATGTTTAACAATTACATTAAAGAGAGTTAAACACATATGCAACTAGTTCATTAAAATGACTTCATTATTGTAGTAAAGCATCAAGATTCTGGGTTTTGTCAAGCATTCCCATTTATTAAAATATAGAATATGTGTTTATATTTTATAATACAGAAGCTATGAAAATGGCAGTTAAATGAGTTATTAAATGGCAGGTACATATTGAACTTGTAGAGAGGAAGTAAAATATGACCCAAAGGGGCTTTGTGAGGTACAGCTGGCGACAGTGTGGGCAAGTATAGGAAATGTCGATCATGTCCTGCATCGGCAGCTGTCAAGAAATGATATAAGTGAACATTCAAAACCTAGACATAATGTCTACACAGAAATACGTTGACAGATTATAATTAAACCAGGGTATATACTATAGCTGCAGTTTTAATTTTTAACTAAAAGCAAAACTACACAAACATATCAAATCCTATATTTTAAGGCTTTCTTGACTCAATAGCTTTTAACAAATATTACAACTATTTTCTTACCAGCATCAAGAGCCACAATAACAAATTTAAATGTGAGTGTGTGTGCCCTCTTGTGTGTGTATGTGTGTGTGCCCTCTTCTCTTCTTATCAGGACAGCTGTCATTGAATTTAAAATCTCTCTAAATCCAGGTGACTTAGTCTTCAGGTCCTTAACTAGTTATATCTATAAAGTCTTTATTTCCAAATAAGTTTGCATTCTGAGATTCCAGGTGCACATAGATTTTGGAAGGACACTGTTCAATCCAATATACCTGTAAGTCGGGTAGTCCTATAAGACAGTCAATAAGTATATCATTTCTTTTTCCAACAAACACTTATTGAGCTTACTATGAACTGGGTGAAGGAAAATACCAGTACACCCAACGGACAAAGTACTATTCACTTTTTATTGGGTTATGGGGAAAGAATTCCAAACATAGATAGATGATAGATAAGATAGATTCACAAATGATAGACACAAAAATGGATACATAAATATGAACATATACAAATAGAAACAGAAGTGGAGGTAGAGACAGGGAGGTGAGGAATTTACTAAAAATAGGGCAAGAGAAGAGTGAACGTTATTAAGGTTCTACTTCTACGATTTGTATTAACAAGGTCTATTTAAGCTGTTAAGTCATATTTTGAATATGAGCCTATTTAACCTAGTATTATTATAATTTAAATGGCTCCTCAAAATGAATCCTTCTCATTCTCAGAGGCCTTTTTTGTAGTGAGTTTTGGTAGATATTTTACAGTTATAATTTTTACTATTTATTTTTGAAAAAGGAAAGACTTTACTGTGCTATTTTAACACTCCTTCATGAAAACAGATAGATATAAAATTTTAAAAGAAATTTAATTTTTAAAAAAACTGTGGTAAATTTACACAACGGAACACTACTCAACCATAAAAAAGAAGGAACACATACCTTTTGTGACAGCATGGATGGGCCTGGAGAGTATTATGCTAAATGAAATAAGCCAGTCCAAAAAAAAAAAAAGACAAATATCATATGATTTCACTTATATGTGGAATATAATGAACAAAATAAACATACAAAGAAAATAGAAAAAGACTCATAGATATATAAAAACAGACTGACAGCTGTCAGAATGGAAGGGGTTGGGAGGCAGGGTGAAAAAGGTGAAGGGATTTAGAAAAAATTTAAAATAAAAACAGACACACAGCAGTAGCATGGTGATTACCGGAGGGAGAGAGGGGTAGGAGGAGGAGAGAGAGGGCAAAGAGGGGCTAAATGGTAACGGAAGGAGCCCTGACTTGGGGTGGAGAGCACCCAGTGCAGTGTGGAGATGATGCGTTGTAGAGCTGGACACTTCAAACCTGTGTGGGTTTATTAGCTAGTGTCACCCCAATGCGTTTTTTAAAAAAGAAGTGTAATTTTCTAAAAATGTCACTTGTCAACAAAAATCACAGATTTGTCTTTTAATAACTATGTGATATTAAGATTGTTTTCTCACTTAAAAGTAGGGATAGAAATCATCTCTCAATAGATAGTTGTGAGAATTAAAGAAGATAGTGTATGTGGGGTGGTAACCTAGCACATTATCTGGAACATAGTAGGTTTGAAACAAATATTAATTGAATCTAAATGCCTCTTTAATCACTCTCTCTCCTAATATCCCTCATAAAAACATGATATACTCTTTGCTACCATCATATAACTATTGACAGTTTTATTGTAATTGAATTGAATTTATGGCCTCATCCTAGTCCATAATAAGAGTTTTACTAAGAAAAAAATGAAGAAAGTCAGAAATATGGAATTTATGGTTAAAGGGTGCTTTGTAGCCCCTCTTTTTAATTACTATTGATCTCAAATCTTTCTTTTAACTAATAGCATTCCTCTTAAATTAAACATATTAAAGGGTAGATTATTTAAATGCAGCAGACATAGTTTCATCATACTCCCACATTCACCGTACAAATGTCATGAATTGCTTCTCTGATAGCTGCAAGCACGGGGATACTAAAGAGCGCCCTCTCTACTGCCCCCACGCTATGATAAGTGGATTGTTTATGAGTAACATGGGTAATCAGAGTAGGCAATTGCATTAATTGGAAGACAGGGACAAAGTCATTCTACCTTAAAAACAGTGCCAGTCTTTTGAGTTGAAAACTGCTTTGTGATTAGAGTGCATATTTCTTTCCCATTTCATATGCTTTTATTTTAATCAAACTGATGCCAATTCTTTTATTTTTAATTCAAACCTAAGTATTTCTCCACTTACTGTCAAGAAATTTAGATAAAGTATCTGTTCCTTTTGACAGAGCAAACCTGCAAGAGTACTTTCCTTAGTTTGTCATGCAGTATTTAATAATTCTCTTCTTGAATTTAGAGTTTCTTGAAATGGGCTGAAATCTAAAAATATTTCTGGCAGAAGCAGTTATACCAGACATCTTAATTATTATGTTTCCCAGGAAAGGAAGTGACAGGCTGTGTAAGGGAAGCTGACACGTCTCCCTGCAGCAGTGTGCTTTTGATATTGGAACTTTAGGCGATTATAAATTACCGAGGCCTGAGACTGGCATGAGCACAAAGCCTCAGATACCAACCAGCTGCCACATAATGAAGCTGGTGTTAACTCCTTCAGATTTCCCTCTGTGCCTGTGGTACACCGCCTGAATATAAGGCTTCTAGGACCATATGGATTTCTAAATGGGCAGCAAAAATATCTCTCATTCTTTATTTTCTTGAACACTTGCTGTATATTCTTTACTGTGGGAATTATTCCTAAAGATCAAAACGAACAGAAAGATGAAGCAAGCTGGAGGTGAACGGGTTGGCATCCAAGGGGTATGGTAGGCTAGCAGTTATTCTGCAGGGCTGATGCTCTTGACAAGTATTGTTTGATTTGAGTTCCTGCCTACTCTGACAAATGCCATGTTTCCACATCAGGAAAATAACTTGATCTTTGCACCTGCTGCCTCCTTGTTAGAGGGAGGGGAAAGCTACTTGGCGATACTCAACTTAAGCAGCTGACACAACAGCACTGCACAGTAAATTGAACAGAGTAACCACGTTAAGCTGTTTCCTGTTGGGAAAGTATTTTGAGTTGTACTGCCACACTTTTTTAGCTTGTTTTCTGAATTTGGGTCACTATACTAGGAATTATTCCATTGCTAAAATCCTCAGCCAAATCTAAGTCCCATGGCTAACAACCGAAAAGACAGTAATTAGTAAAACTGTCACTCTCCAAATACAAGGAAGTATCAAATGAGCCCTACTTAACTTTGTGCTATTAAACCTCTAGAATTATGTGATTGATACGTTTAATTTAAAATATGAAAACAATGCTATGAATTTTTTACAAACACATATTTAAAAAATGCTTTGTTGTCTATGAAGAAAAAAACACTGTTACATTGTAAATGCTTTGGAGATATCAGGAAATGGGCTAGGTTCTTATTTTGGATCTAACACTTCCTTTTTATACTACCTTGGATATGCTTGAATTTCTGTTTTTCAGCAAAAACAATTTAATAAACATAAAACAAACAAAACTCCAGACATATATGCCCTGCCAACTTCATAGAGTAGTTGCAAAAAACAAATGAGAGTAAAAATGTGACAGTGGTTGAAACACTGTACAGTGCTATAAAAATGTATATTTTTATCACCATTTCAGGGGATTTCTTTTACTGTTAGAAATTGCTCCTCTTTTAGGAACACAAATCAGCGAACAGTGTATGAATAAAATAATGAGTGGTGTGATTTTGGGAATGAGTGCCAACTTGATAAATCTAGTGGAAAAGAAGACCTTCATTCATAAGAGAGCATCTTGTCAGTCTCTCATATCAAGTAAAATCCAGTGAAATCCATCAAGGTACTGACAGAAGTTGTTACTGGGAACCCCTGCCTATAGACAGCTGAGCCTGATGGATGAGTTTATAGAAGTCCAGCCTCTATACTGCTTCTTTATTAGTTATTCCAGAAGGTTTTCCAAAGAATTTATATGTAACCTCATTTATATTTTATATTTTATCTTAGCATAAGCCTCAGACATTAGGAAATATCACTTTCA
The DNA here is from genome assembly GCA_004026545.1 of Mormoops blainvillei. Taxonomy (NCBI): domain Eukaryota; kingdom Metazoa; phylum Chordata; class Mammalia; order Chiroptera; family Mormoopidae; genus Mormoops; species Mormoops blainvillei. Next base: position 33,154 of record PVJD01006768.1, on the reverse strand, counting down.
AACAAGATCATTAACAAAAATTATACAAGTTAACTTCAATAAGGATTATTTTTCATTCACATTAATTTTTTCATTATGTAGTATATTTGGTTTTGCCCCAGAGATAGATGATGTCAAGTGTTATCACCAATGATTTAGCCACTTACTAGAATTAAATAATATTCTCTTATTGCTAATTATAATACAGATAACAAATAATGGGTCATAAAAATAAGAAAAATTTATTATGTAATAAGTGTTAAAGTATCTTAATTGAGAGATAATAGAATATATCCAATATAAATATTTATGTCACTTTTTGATAAAATGAAATATTCAAATATCAATTACCAGATAAGTTGCAAGTCATGCGATGATATATCAATTTCAAATTTAACTGTTCACTCTTCTTATAACCCACTTGTAGCACAGTGACCAGTCCCCTTTTCTGAGCCAGCGTACCCATTCTCCAGCTCTTGTATTGACTGCTAATGGCTTATAGATATCCCTTCTTTTGGAAAATTGTTCTTGGCAAAATAGAAGCTGCTTCGCCTGAGAGGTTTTGTGTATTCAGGGAAAGCCCAAAGCTAAGGACTGACTAAAAGGGAGCTGCAAAATTATGTTCCACTTCCCTCAAGATGGGATTGACTGCTGTTGCAATTCATGCAATTTAGACTCCAGCTGAGACCACATTTTTGTGCAGGTCTCCTAACTCTCTGTTGCTTTATCTTGATTTCCTTTCATGTAGACCTTTTCTCCTAAGAGCAAAAAGTTCATAAATCTTGCTCCCAAATCTCCGTATCCATCTCTGCTTCTAGGTAACTCAATATAAGACAGCTGGTACCATGAATGACCCTAAGAAGCAGATTCTAAGGATTCTAGAGTTTGATCACTCACCAGCTAGTGGACAATGAGAATGCCACTTCTCCACAGTGGGATATTGAGGTTTCTTAACATCCTGTAGAAACTAATTGCTAATATTTTTACCTGCAGTGAAATGGGGGAGTAAAATGAAATGGACTCCCTTATCTCTGTCATTAGAGGGGGATAGGTTAAATACTAACTTTTAGAACTGGTTAATTGAGTGCCTATTATTCAGTCTGTTGATGTTTTAGAGAGAAAATGTCCAGTTTATGCCATTAGAAATCAATTAAGAAAAAAATGTGAGAGCCAGAGGGCTTCTGTGACAGCATCTGAAGTAACCTCGATATAGTGCAGCCCGAAGGCAGCTACAGTCTGGACCAAGATCAGGACCCAGTCTTTAGTAGCAGCGGAAATTCAGAAAATGATGAAATCGGGGTTTTGGAAAGTGTTTAATATTAGTACCCCAATAAGGAAAGAATGGGGACCTTGGGATTAAAATTTCTGCATAGATGCTCTTGAGATTTTCCTGAGCCTTTTAGAGTGTACAAATGGCGAATTCTTTCCAAAAAAAACAAAAACAAAAACAATTAAAAAAAACACTCTACCCTTCTTGAAGACTATTATAAAACTTCAAATGGGTAAGTGTCTTACCAAATGCCCATTCGGGATCTGCTATCACCTGCCCTCCTGGCCACTAAACCAATCATTTGCATGGCCTGACTGGGGAAGGATTGGTCCCAGTACAGAAGAAGAGATATATAAACTCTACAAGCTGTAGATTCTGGCTAATATGTACCCACAAGAGCCAGGATAATGAGGCATCTGGAACAAGGGTAGGCTAATATAAAACTGCATATGTGAGAGTTTATCAACCTTCTTCTATGATACAGGATTTAAAATCCTGGTAAGATCCCTCTAATTCAAGTTCCTAATGTACCCACGTATTGCTTTCTGAGAAAGCCAACCACACTTCATTATCTACAGTTTTAATCCGTGAAGCCATGAAACACTTTGAATTATGTCCCTGGTTGGATCTCCTTCAAGTTTAAAATTCCATCTCTGTGACCTGTTTTGCCCTATGCACACCTGTTACATTACTGAATCAGCAGGGTTCTGGTCTGTATACCTCTCCACCATTAGCGAGGATGCTGGCTTTAATATGGTAAAATGAATGCACTGTTTATACTTATGAACCAGACAATATCACCCCACATTGGCTGCCAGTGGTCCAATATCCACAGTTTCTATAAGGTTCCCAAGTTTGCTTTAGACCTGTTTAACAGATCCTATGAGAACATGGACCACGGCTGACATTATCACTCCCATGTGATCTTTTTATTACTCTCTGTTGGATAATTATCATCCCTTTACATTCTACTGAGCCTGTGCCTTCTCTGAGTCATCTGTATCTTAATTATAAGCAATATTGTTAAGAGAAATTTCTTTCTGTTCAAGCAATGACAACAGCTCTCTAAGTAAAGGCTCAGCTAATATCTGAGCTTGTAGAGCCTAGTTAATACTCCGTTTTATCCCTCTGCTTGCTATGCCCTGAACCAAGCACCTGGAGAGAATACGTATCAAACAGTATTAAAACAGTGACATGAGGACTTCTGGTCAACATAGTGGCACAGGCAGTCATGGCATGCCTCTTCACACAACCGCATCAAAATTACAACTAAAATGTAGAACAACCATCACTCAGAACCAGAAAAAATTGAGTGGAATGGAAGTCTGACAACTACAGAATTAAAGAAACCACAGCTATCCAGATTGGCAGGAGGTGCAACATGTGGAATGGGTTGGTCCCTCACCCACATGTGGTGGATAAAAACTTGGGAGCAATATCTCATGAGTGAGGAGTCCCAGTCCACAGCCAGCCCACCAGCCCAGGGTTCCAGTGCCAGGAAGATAAGTCCCCACAACTTCTGATGCAAAGGCAGGGATTGAGTCCATGGAAGAAACTTCTGGAGCCCCAAGCAGTTCCTCTTAAAGAACCCACACATGTACTCACCTACTCAGACTCACTCCCTCTGAGCTCCAGCACCAGGGGAACAGCTTGAAAGACACCAGTGGCATACAGGGTGAAACTGAAGTTACTCTCATCGAGGTGAGCAGAGGTCGTTGTCCCTTTTCTAAACCCTCCCCCCACAGAGCTGGCAAGCTGGTGCCATATCTGAGACTCCACCAACCTGGCTAACACTGTTTGACCTGCCTTGGAGATCCTCAAAGATTTGGCCAAACCCTACTTATTGGGCTCACCCAAACTGTTTTTCCACAAGAATGGCTGGTCTTGGCTCATGCTTCACAACTTCCAAAATCCTCTCAAACAAGCAACAGCTGGCCTCAGTGAGCCCCAGGCCCAGCACTAGCAGCAGCCAGTCTAGGTTCACAGCTTGGCTTTGCCTGCGAATCACCAAGCCCAGCACAAGTAACAGCAACATCAGATTGCCGTATAGCTCAGGCAGGGTGCCATGGGGAAAACACAGGTGGGGCCTGACCTTTGCACCATCCAGGAAACCTCAGGGTCAGTGCTCCCAGAGAAACAGCTGCACAGTACATGGGAGCACCACCACCCTGCTCCTGCACAGCGGATCCTCCACAGAGGGCAGAGGTTGGTGATCAGTAGTCACAGCCAATCCTTGCAACTGATTGCCTTGGGTAAATCCTTCTCATTGATCTGCCAACAGCAACCAAGGATCAACTACATGAGGAGTGTGTTCTCACCCAAACAAAGGTCACATCTTGATACCCAGCTTGGGTGATAGGGGAGGCTGTGCCACTAGACCCTACAGGATACCTATTACATTAGGCCACACTACCAAGACACGGAGTCAGAGCAGCTCTACCTAATGCATAGAAACAAACACAGGAAGTCTGCCAAAATGAAGAGACAAAGAAACATGGCACAAATGAAAGAACAAATCAAAACTCCAGAAAAAGAGCTAAATGAAATGGAGATAAGCAATCTATCAGATGCAGAGTTCAAAACACTGGTTACAAGGATGCTCAAGGAACTTAGTGAGGACCTCAGCAGCACAAAAAAGATCCAGTCAGAAACAAAGTAGCTACTTACTGAAATAAAGGACTATTTACAGAGAAACAATAGTTAAGTGGATGAAGCCAAAAATTAAATCAATGATTTGGAACATAAGGAAGCAGGGGAAAGAAAAACAAAGCAATCAGAACAACAAGAAGAAAAAAGAATCCAAAAACATGAGGATAGTATAAGCGGTCTCTGGGAAATCTTCAAGAGATCCAACATTTGCACCATGAGGGTGCCAGAAGGAGAAGAGAAAGAGTTAGAAATTGGAAATCTATTTGAAAAAATAGTGAAAGAAAACTTCCTTAATTTGGTGAAGGAAATAGACATGCAAGTCCAGGAAGCACAGAGAGTCCCAAAAAAGATGGATGCAAAGAGACCCACTCCAGGACAATTTATAATTAAAATGCCAAAGTTAAAGATAAAGAGAGAATCTTAAAAGCAGCAAGAGAAAAACAGTTAGTTACCTACATGGACGTTCCCACAAGACCGTAAACTGATTTCTCTAAAGAAACTTTGAAGGCTAAATGGAATTGCTAAGAAATATTCAAAGTCATGAAAAACAGGGACCTACAGCCAAGAATGCTCTATCTAGCAAATATATCATTTACAATTGGTAGGCAGATAAAGAGCTTCCCAGACAAGAAAAAACTAAAGGAGTTCATCATCACCAAACCATTATTATATAAAATGTTAAAGGGACTTATTTAAGAAAAAGAAGATCAAAATTATGAACAATAAAATGGCAAAAAATACAAATCTATCAACAATTTAATCAAAAAAACAAACTAAACAAACAAGAAGAACAGAGACAGAATCATTGATAAGGAGAGCTTTTTCATGGTTGCCTGATGGGCAGGAGTTGCACGTGAAGGGGAAAAGAGGTGAAGGGATTAAGAAGTACAGATAGTTACAAAATAGCAATGGGGATATAAAGTACAGGAAATGGAGTAGCCAAAGAACTTGTAGGCATGACTCATTGACATGAACAATGGTGAGGGCATTACCTGAGGGAGTGGGGGTGCTAGGTGAATGGGGAAAAGGGAGAAAATTTAAGACAACTGTAATAGCATAATTAATAAAATATAATTTTAAAAATATAATCATGATATGCAAACCTGTAGTCAGTGTCATGGACATGCTAATAAATAGGTTTACTTTGAAGTAGATATTCTCTATTTTTCAATATGAAACCATTATTTAGCTAGCAAGAGAGAAAACTTTATATAAAAAATAGACTAAGGTGACATATAATTGTCAAATGGAGGCTTAGAAAAAAATTAAATTAAACCTAGAAAGGAAAGCCTATACCAAAAAGATGTAGGTGGAATTTAAGAATATGAGCCTTATTTTATTACAACTTAGTAATTATACACAGGTTATTCTAGTTTTACTGATTCCTTAGCTGAGAAAAGTATTTTGCTACCAAAATGGCAAATTCCACCAAGTTTAAAACAGAATGTTAAAAGATAAATGATCATAGACACAATAATTCACTAACTATCTGAACTGATGAATTCATCTACTTACAGGTACAGTAATTAATCTTTTGTAAACTTTATAGGTATATAATTATTAATATTTTTATTAAAAATACTGATATTCAAATGTAATTTTAATAGATGAAATTTAGTTATTTGTGACTTTCTACCACTCTCAAAGTTCAAAAGGTGTTAGCAAAAAAATGTAGATAACTATGAAGTTTAAATTATGAAGCTCTAATCTTATGAGTTACTGGGCAATTTTAGTATGCCCTAGGTTTGTATTTCAAATTCTATTATTTCACCAGAGTAGTATGAGATGGGACCTCCCAAAGAACAAGATTATCTTCTGGAGGGTGGGCCCCTTGTAGCACAGGCTTCTCTCACTAAATGAGTGTTCTAGGAACCCATCTGGTATCAGCTGGTATTTTTGTGAGAAGCTGCATAGGGCTTTAGTGAATTTTTTTTGAAGACTCTTTCAGCACATTTGCCTATTTCATGGTAGGTGATTTACAGGTGCTTCTGCACACGCTGCACTGAGTTTTCAGCAGTTTTTGACCAAAAATGGCATAACCCCCATGCCCCACCTTCCCTATTCACCTGATCTCACCCTGAGCGACAATTTTTGTTTCCCTGGATGAAAAAGTCCTCAAAGGGAAACATTTTGCAGATGGGAAAGAGGTGAAGCAAAAAACAGCAGAAGGACTAAAAGACCTCAAAATTGACAAGTTCAAAAAGTGCTTTGAGCAGTGGAAAAAATGTCTCAATAGGTATATTGCATCAGATGGAAAGTACTTTGAGGGTGACTGAAGATGAAGTTTAAGCATCTAGGAATACACAATTTTTAATAAATAAATTCTGTTTTGGGGCTCCCTTCCTTGTAAATAAAATTACTTGTATCTGCGTACTTTAACAAATTTGAAAGGTTTATCCATGGTATTGTATGTAGTAGTTCATTTACATTTAAATCATTCACATTTAATCATAATTAAATGTAAATCATAATTAAAATGCCAAAGGTTAAAGATAAAGAGAGATCATATCCCATTTATTATATAACAATACATTTATCCATTCTTCTGTAGATGAACATTTGGATGGTTTCATTTTTAGCTATTACAAAAAAATGCTACTATGAACATTCTTGTACCTATTTTAGTGTATATTTGTATATATTATGATCATGTATTTACATAAAATAGTGAGAGAATTTAGAAAAAGAAACATATAAAGTTAAAATATGTAATATATTGCATTTTTTCATATCTACAATAAAGAACTGAATTATAAATATTTAAAAAATCCTTTTACAATAGCATCAAAGCCAAAGTAATTAGGAATTAATTTTTTAAGAGGTGCAAGATCCGCACTGAACTACAGGATATTACTGAGGGAGGATCGAGATGGCAGGGGAATAAGGGGGAGCCGCACAGGCCTCCTGGGTCCTAAATATTACTGAAGAAAAATTATAAAAACCTGGAAAATGGAGATATATACATGTTAATAAATTAGAAAATTCAATACTGTTAAGCAAGCAGTTCTCTGCAAATTTCAGTGTCTATTAAAAGCAATTCCAAAATAATCTCAGCAGAATATTTTTTGGAAATTCAAATTTTAATCTAAAATGTATATAAATGCAAAGATCATAGAATATAAATAGTATTCTTCAAAAACAATAAATTTGATGTCTTACATACCTGACTTTAAGGCGTGGTACAAAGCCACCATAATCAAGATACTGTGTTACTGACATGAGGATCAACAGATAAAGAACCCAGAATTGAACCCAGACTTATGTAATTGATTTTTGACAAAACTGTAACATTGTCGAATGAGAAAAAGTTTTTCCTATTTTTTCCAATTTTTCAAGAGAAACTGAATATTTATTTGAAAATATTAAAGCTTCACATCTTCCTCATATTCTATATCAAATTTAAGGTCAGTTCTATTTGTGCATAAAAACTAAAACCATGAACTTATAAAACATAAAATATATTTTTGACTTAAGAAAATGAAAAGTTTTTTTAAGATTGATCACAGAGCAATAAACATAAAAGACAGATTGAGAAATTAGGTATCAAGTTTAAAAACACCTGTTCATCTAGAATACATTATCAACTCTTTAAACTTAATAAAAATGTGCAAATTTCTGAATAATGCTTCACAACAAACATACAAGAATGGTCAAAAACAAGTTTAAAAAGTTGCCTAACATCATTTAGTCATCAGAGAAATTCAAATTAGAACCATAATGATATATCACAAGATTTACCCTTTCATAAACAGCTGAAATTTGAAGTTTGATTTTACCACACATAGGTAAGATTTTAAAAAATCATCAGTTTTTGGTGGTAATGTAAAATGGTGCAAAAGTTCAGACAGTTTCTTACAAAACTGAACAAACACCTACCACATAACCCAGCAATTCCAATTCTAGGTTTACCAAAGAAAAAGAAAAATATACATCCATAAGGCAACTTGTATAAAACTGTTCATAACAGTTTTATTTACAAGGGCCAAAGATGGAAACAAACCAAATGTCTGTCGATAGTAAAATGAATGAACAACCGCTGTGTATTTGTACAATGGAATAAAGAGGAATAAACCACCGATAAATGCAACAGCATGGATAAAATCTCAAAAAATCATGACGTTGAGTGATCCTTCTCAACGAGAATTCTTCTACACAAGAATTTCATAACACATAATTACATTTACTTGAATTCTAGAACATGCTAAACTAATTTGTAACAGAAAAATCAAAGCAATGATGACCTTTGGGAGGACAGGGCTAAAAATTAACTGGGAATAAGTATAAATGAGCACTTTACATTGATGGTAATATTCTCTATCAAGATGGAAATTGAAGAATATATGTATGTATTTATGAACTCAATGAGTATATCCACACGATTTATACATTTTGTTGTATATAAAATCTGCATATATTTAAAAATCTGTAAATAAATATAGAATTCTAATTAATAATATACATGCTGATATATGTAACAGAAAGTATGTAGATGCCTGCAATTTATTTTAAAGTACATCAGAATGAAATGTAATAATGTATGGATATCAGAGTAGATTAAGGATAGATGTAAGATAAAAAATACAATTGGTAGAATCTAGATGGTGAGAATATGTAAATGTTAACTGTAAACTTCTTTAAATATTTGTGAATGTTTAAAAATTTTAGTAATAAAATATTGAGGACAAGCTAGTCAGGACTTTTGCTGCCAGTCATGTTGGAATAACTGTTACCAGCCTGTCTTTCTTGAGGTAAAAGCTAGATAACAGAGAAAAATATATGAAATAGAATTTTTCCAACAATGGACAACAGAGATCTGTGATCTCAGTGAAAAAATAGTGCAGGATCAAGTGACAGAAGCATGTGCTTGCCCATGCTTTCAGGATGGAAGCATTTTCTAGAATGAAGACCAGGGAAGAAGATACTAAGCAGCATCCGGTGGGTCCTCTGAGTTAAAGAGTTACCAATCCAGTTTGGAATTACTGAGGCAGCTGTAATTTGTGGTACAGAATAACATAGAGAAGGGAATAATGCAGAACAAGAGTTTCAGAAAAGTGCCCATGGTTCCCCTGAATTCACCATGGAATCTAAAGTGCTAATCCATAGGTTAAAAGTCCTCAAGACCAGTCAAAGAACTGCCCTGAACTGTAAACTGAATTTATTTTAGAGCTCATATCTGTGAAGTATGGGCAATCCCTCTAACTAAAATAAAGAAACTCCACTGACAACTCCGAACATTCAATAGAGATACTACAGGATCAAATATAATAGAAACCCTGGATTAAAGTCTAATCTAGTCCTTCTCTACAAAATTTTGGTTACGAGTCCCAAAAGAATCAAGTGATATGCAAGTAGCATACATGTCTTTCAAGAAAACATCAATATTCTTTAAAGTGGGATTTTTATCCCAAGGAATTTCCTTTTTATATTTTTAAGAGCAGGACATAGATGGAAAAAGAGTTTTGCATTTACAAGGTTACCTCATTTCAGTAACTCAAAGACAGAGCTAAGGGGAAGAAAGCCTCATTTTACTGATGGAAAAACAGAGGGAAAAAGAGAGAGAGAAAGAAGCAAAAGGATGGGATTTTTAAAAAATACAAATACCAGGAAGCTTAACAATTACAATGCCGGGTTGCAATTAAGAATTACTAGGTGTGTAAGAAATGAGAAAACATGGTCCATACCAGGAGAAAATCAACCATTAAAAACAAACTCAATAATGGCAGAGATGATAGAACCTGCAGGCAAGGACTTCAAAGCAGCTATTATATCTCAAAATATTAAAGGAAAATAATAACTTAATTATAACTTAATGTGGGAGAAATAAAAGACATAAAAGGAATCATATAAAAGGTTTAATTCTGAAAATATAAACTTTCAAATAAAAAATACAATCATTGGTGACTTAAGAGTAGATTACATATTACATAAGAAAAGATCAGTAACTGTGAAGATAGCACTAGACACTATATAGAAGTGGAGAGACAAAGACTGAGGGGGAGAAAAGAAATTTCAGTGGCCTGTGGAACAATATTAAGCCACCTAGCATACATGTAATTGGAGTAATAAAAGGAAAGATATGTGGACATAAACAGATGTTTTGAAAAACGTCTCACAAAGTTTTCATATTTGAGAAAAATCTTAGATCAACACATTCAAGGATGTCAACAAAACCCAAGCAGGACAAAGAAAGAACTACATTAGAGAACATCAAAATCCTATTGTTGAGAGCCAGTGATAACAAAAAATATAAAAAGCATCCCCAGGAAAGAGATGTATTCTATACAGAGAGCAAAAAATTAGACAAACCACCAAATCTTTATCAGAAATTAAAGTGACATGAAAGAAAACAGCATTAAAGTACCAAAGGACAATTATTAAGGTGAAACTAAAATGCTATATCCAGCAAAAATACCTTTCAAAATTGAAAGTGAAATAAAGATGGTTTCAGAAAGACAAAACTTTAAAGAATTCATCAAAGGTAGATATTGAATTACATAAATTAAAGACAGATTTTTTTCAGTATCATAAAATGGCAGAACTTTGGTTTCACTACTGAGGTAAACAACTTTGAAGTTGTCACAGCCTCCTTATGAGAAGAAAATGATGAGCAAAGAGGAAAGCACAGCCCTGAAATTCGAAGAGGCAGAAAAACGCAGAGGATCACAACCGAGATCAGAAACAGGAGCCTCGAGAGCCATGAGGTGATAGGAACAGTTAAACAGTAATTTTGATGCATTACTGGAGGCATGAGAATGAGAAAATCGTGAAGACCAGTCAGGGAATCTCTAAACTTTCACGGGTTTTACCTTCAAGTACCCCACCAGGCTATCACAGTTAAAATTGGAGAAAGGGCTTCTTCTGGCTGTGGCAAAGGAAGGTTAATGCTAATCATTGCTTATGGCAATAATCAAAATGTCAGTTCTTTTCCTCACGTAGCAGAGCAGCATAAGGGTCTCCTAGATGTTTTAAGACAGTCAACTTCCAGGATGTGCAAAGGGAAGAAAACAATTTTATAAGCTCCCTGAACATTTTAGATATAATTTTAGTATAAATTCTCCAAAATTTTATAATGTTTTTCTTTGTTAATCTTGTACAATTTAAACAAAATAATTTTCTCCCAAATACGTCTTCAATGAATAATCATCTCAGATGCTCCATTATAATAAACAATGGTATTACTTAAAAGCATAAAAAAAAATAAATGTTTAGGATTTCTGACTTTTATTTTCTCTTTAGCCCTAATGGCTTTAGAAATTCAAATACATTCCAAGTAGATTAAAAAACCTCTTAGAATAATTCTTATAGTAATGTTTTCCTCCTCTTAACAGTATAATGTGTATAAAACAGCACTATCTGTTCTGTTTTGTGTTCCAAAACTACAGGAAATTTTAGTAAGCCCTTACATTAGCATTCTATAAATGCTAATATGGCAGAAGAGTGGGAGAGTTCCCTGTCTACAAATATTTTAGTGCATTTCTTATATTTTAAAATATATGTACTTGGTATAAATACACTTTGTACATGTCACAAAACTAGCTGTTCTATCAGTGTGGTGTTTTAAAAAGGTTCTTCTTACTGTGTGAAAGAAATTTCCATTTTCAAGTGAGGCTTGTTTTTATTTTTTTAAAAACAATATATGAATTTTGGAAGATATGCAATACTATATGTTATAGTCTATGGAATATCTGTATACAAGTTCTCTGTATTATAGCTGTACAGATATTTAGAAATCAAAGGAGATGCATAGTATAATCAGTTATGTGCACTCCAAATATTATGAAATTATGAGGAAAATGAACATTCTTCTAATTTTCCTATCAACGTATAATTTAATAAATCATTTTGAACATGCATCAATGTTTTATTCCCATAATATGCAGAGTCATTTTCCAGGGTTGAATTATGTTTCAAAAGAAGAAAATATACTTTATTTTGTTGTCAAAATGGCATAAGGATCTGTCACTCTCTCGTAGAGCTCAGCCATGTACAGTAACAGGAAACAATAATAAACCAAGCTTCTCTCCCAAGCACTTACCATAGTAAGTTTTACAGATAGTGCTGCATTTAGTTCCTTTCTTATTAAAGGCTCTTAAAAAGGCAGCTATGTCAAAGAAAATTTGGAGAGGGGAGGAAGTAGGACAGGCTGCAAGATTTTGTAGAGAATTTTTGTGATGTTGCTAACATTAAAAAATACTGTAACATGGTAATATGTTTAGCTCCTTCAGTACCAAAAAAAAAAACCAAAAAAACAGTATTTATTTATTGTATCACACTAAAGTTCTTGGTCACTGCAGAGAACACCAAAGATATGTGTTTGTTTGTTTTCTCTTTGTATTTTACCATTTTGACTTACTAACAGGTAAAACTGTTTCTGGTCATCCTGTCAAAGATTCTAAGTTAACATTCTAGCATTCCAAGTCAATGCAGCTTCTCATGCAAAAGCAAACAAACAAACAAGCAGAAAACCCTCCTGTGTATTGTAATTAACTCCTCATTTTCAAATGTCTATAAGTTAGAACCCTGACGAAAAGACATACTGGAATTTTTGTGTTCCATCACATGCATTATGAAAGCAAAACTAAACATACAAATTTTATAGAAGTTTCTTTTCTTTGATATAATTCCATCTATGGTTGGCCTAATCTATTTGAACAAAAGTCTGCAATTATAATTCCAAAGCATGATTTCCAAAAGGCTACCAACTGAAAAACATTTGAAACATCATATGACAGTTATAAAGATTATACAGGAGCAAACCATGCCACCTTGTTGGTTTAAAGTATCTTAATATTTTATATAAATATTTGTTTTCAGAATGGCAGAAAACAGTAGAAAAAAATCAATAAGTAAAAATGCTACTCTGTTTCGGAACTCTCCAACATCCATCTGTCTCCTGTAGGACACACAACAACATTTATGACCTCTGTCCCAGAGCTTTGCTGTGTATGCTTTTCCAAACCATGAGAGTCAAAAAAAGAACTGCTTCCCTGGCTAGCTTTATTTAGAACCTCAATTTCACTGAATAATTAGATTGTTGACTTCTTTAAGGTTAGAAAAAAAATTTTCAATTTACCTAAATTTATTGAATTTTTTTCTTTCATTAAAAAATTTTCTTGGATGCCCTGGCTGGTGTGGTTTAGTGGATTGAGCACCAGCCTGCAAACCAAAGGGTCGCCAGTTCGATTCCCAGTCAGGGCACATGCCTGGGTTGGGGGCCAGGTTCCAAGTAGGGGGCACACAAGAGGCAACCACACATTGATGTTTTTCTCCCTCTCTTTTTCCCTCCCTTCCCCTCCCTCTAAAAATAAATAACTAAAATCTTTAAAAAAATTTTTTTAGTAGTTTAGTGTATTTTAATGCCATGCCTGAAGAATCACAGAAGACAACATTCAAACAAGTAGTGTAAGAAGGACAACTCCCTACCAAAATTATAGAAAACAAATTAAATTAAATGTTTTAAATGGACAAATAAAAATTTGGTTATATTAATATGAAATATGCTACTTAAACATTAATTATTTTAAAGTTGAATTGTTAATTCTCATTCCATGAAACAGTATGCTGACTCTTCATTTTTTCCATTCTACATTTATATTTAAAAGACTTGAAAATATTAAAACTGAAAGAATTCTTTTTCTTAATTTTTTTGTATTGTAATTATATATATAGGCATAGAACCCCCTAAGATTTATATTTTAGAAATGAATATTAAAGCTTCCAGTAAAAGAAAAAAGACAATACTGTTACAGTAGGCAGCTAAGTTAGGCTCTAACAAAAGGAAGCAAAACTGGTTAAGCCTGATTAAGTCAGGAAGTTACAGCTTCACAGACACAAAAGGGGAAGATGCGCCTTGGCCAAAGAGGGAGGGGCTGGAGACAGGCTTTCCAATCTCCCTCCTTCTCTCTCTTGGAGGGGGACAACTGGCCTTTTCACCAGGATTGGGTGTGGGGAGAAAAATAAGGGGGAAGCCCTTTACCAGGTGCGTGTGCAATAGGAGCCAGATGCCAAAGCAGAACTTTGAGGCCTGTGCAGTAGGGGTCAAAATGGGGACCCTCAAGGGGAGGAGTCTAACCTGGGGGAAATGTTGTATAGGATAGGGACATAAAACCCCTGAGAAGATCCAGGAAACGGATTGGGTAAGCGGAGGTACCAGCATAGCCTCAGGAATATTCAAGAAAGAGATCGGATAGTTTGAAAGAAAACCTGCTCTTTTCCAAACCCATGGAGATAGAATCAAAGCTTAAAAAAGCCCTGAGCACTCTCCCCTTTAGCAGCCGCGGGCCAGATGGAAACAGACGCGGTGCTGGGCTACTGGATGTCAGATGCGGGGCTAACGGCATGACAGCTCTGGGTCCTGGCTCTTCTCCTGGGCTTGGTGGGGACAAGTGCAGACCTTTGGCACCAGAGGCTGGACTTCTTCCACAGTGAGATGGAGCTGAGCCACCTGGTCCTGGATGAGACATCAGGCATGGTGTACCTGGTGACAAAACTTTTGTTTTCATTCCAGTAAATCTTGCCACTATATCTCAAATCCTCCATGCGAATACCTGTGAAATGCATTTCCTGCAATACTGTGGAAGAACCCCATTTTCTACAGCAACAGTACTGCTATAATTATTTGAGATTACAGTGTTTCCTTTCTGACCAAGCTCCAGGCCCAGCTGTCACTTTCAGCAATCTAGGCAAACCTGTGGCCCTTCTCATTTGAAACCTAGCTCCACAGGCGGGTACTCCAGCCTCCCCAAAGCAACAATGTGAATTCAGCTACCGTGATTCTGATCCACTTCCACGGTTCCCTGACCTAGCAAATTACTCCTCCCTCCATCAAAACCATGCGATTTTCCGCTGACATTTAGAATAATCTGGATTGCATAGATTGGCTCTGTATTAATTAGAATTAGATTTGACTGATACCAACCTGATTTTCTCTCCCTTGTAAATTAGTAAAACGTTTCACCTTGATACCCCTAGGATTAAAACTTTAAGTCCCAGAAATGTTACTCACATATCTTGAAGTAGACCAACCGAAAACAAATTTCTCAGGCACAAGAAGGGCCATGTCAAAAATTTAAGTTTAGATACTGTTTCTAGAAAATTTTCTTATACTTTACCTTGAAAATTAGCTTTTTTCCCATTTTTTAATGTTTCACAGACTAAGATCCATGTGTCGAATCTTCTTATGCTATCTATCATTGTATCTATAATTTTATCTCTGGGTCAAAATTATATTTTTCATTTCTGCTCAGTTGACTACATTTATTAATCTCCTAAATTCTCCTGTTGGGTTTTCGCTTAAATCTCTTCTCCTTTGGACACACTGGAATTTAGTACTGTGTTCAATTTTAAATGATTTTGTCTTTGTCATACTTCTGTGGTTTATTTGAGGGTTTTTTTTCCTTTTTTAAGTGCAAATGCTTAAGAACATTTAATTCAGATGTCAAAATTGTTATACAGTTTTTCTCTGTCTTGAATTGTTTGCTTTTTAAATTTATTTTTATTGTATTTTTCCATTGCCATGTATCCCCCTTATACCCGCCTTTGCCCCCAGCAGTCACCACGCTGTTGCCCATGTCCCTGAGTCCTTTTTCCTTTTTGCTCTATCCCTCCACCCTTTAACTGCCCCCACCCCTGCCAGAGCTGTCAGCCTGCTCTCTGTCTATGAGTCTGTCCCTATTTTGCTTGTTAGTTCAGTTTGTTCATTCGATTCCGCAATGAGTGAGATCATATATTTGTCTTCCTCTGACAGGCTTATATTTCTAAGATATTTAGACTCTTATTGTCTAAGTTTTGCCAAAAGTGTTTGACCTATGAATGTGGGTGAGAATAATCAATAACACCTCCCAACCTGTTACAATTCCTTTGTTTTGTCCTCCTTTCTCTCTTTCTCCTCATGACCACCAGCCAGATTCAGAGAATTCATCTGAGACTCCAAAGCCCTAGGAGATGGCCTAGAGTGAATATATGGGAAAGAACATTCCTTCTACTTCCTTCTCACTTTTTGATCGTGATAAAAATCAGTAAACCTGACTCTAAACCTGAATCCAGTTGTCTCTCTCATTCTCTTCCTCCCGTTCCTATTTATTTTTTAATTTAACAAACATAAGCACAGTGCTTACTGTGTCCCAGGAGGTACTATAAAAGTGTAAGTATTAGATAATTCCAAGGCAGATTTAAGCTAAGTGTATAGAACATAGCTGAAAAGTGTTGAGACCAAACAGTTTGGCTGTATCTTTTGCTTTCTAACCTTATAATGCATTGCCTCTTATTTGGAGACTTTTCTTATGTGCTGCTTTGTCATTTATGTAATTTTATTAGATTATATGTTAATATGTCTGCAATATCAGGAATTTAATTTTACATTGTAAATATTCAACCAAAATTAAACTGTTGTAATATTAATTTTAAAATGTGAAGTGTTTTATTCCATATTAATAACTAATTTCCATCTTTTATTCAAATGTGAATTCACTTAGGTGTTTCATTTATCTACTTATTATTTAGTATAATTTTAATATGATGCATAATGTGCACTTGGACAATATTAACTAATGAGGAATAATTTTGAGATAGCTGAATCATAACAACTAAGCCACTAGGGAGGAGGGGACAAATAATTTTGGCCCATACAAAGTAAAATTATAACCTTAATTGCAACATTACATAAAAAAAGGTCATAGACAATGTCACTGAAATAAGCTATAAAGTATTCAAATAATAATTTTCAGTATAAAATCATTACCTTTGCATTTATTTTTTGAGGGATAGTAATTGCATATTTATATTCTAGTAAATTTAATGTAGTTTTTATAAAATTTTATTTTATTTTGTAAAATTTTAAAATGATAGTGTTTTTGAACAGCCTTCATAATTTGTATCCCACAGTATGAATATATAATTTATTTTACAAACCTGATCTTAACAGATTGGTATGACCCTAGAATATGGTCAGCTCTTTAGAAAATTAGAACTATTGCTTTAATCTTTCTTCACAAAGACTTGCTTAATCTAACATAGCATACTCTTTATTAGAGAAATATATAATCCTCATTTATGTATTAGCATTAAAGTTTTTATTTGTAGTTTTACAAAGTTCTATCCTTTATGGAAATACCCCTTTGGTTAATGCTTTTAATGTGGCCATATCTGCCTTAAGACATACAGATATCCCTCATAAATCCCTGTTTAACTCTGATTTTCCTAAGCTATTTTCTTGATATGTTTTCATTTTATTGGACTTACTCAGAGCTATTTCTGAACGACACTTAAGTATCCATTTAGTATGATACCAGGAGTGATTTAAAGGCACATTTAGCTATCATATTTCTCTGTCAGTTTCCTTGGATTCCTTGCAACAAAAGTAAAATGTTTCTTTAAAGTATGTCTCCAGTTTATTGAGAATTTAGTGAAATTCATACCTTAAGGGTTTTGTTGAAAACAATGGACCAGATCATAGGGAGGTTGAAGGGGGCAGGGAATGAATAAAAAAGCGGAAGGGATTGAGAATACCAATTAGTAGTTACCAAATAGATGCAGGGACGTAAAACACATCACAGGGAATATAGTCCATAATATTGCAATAACTATAGATGGTGGTGGATGGGCACTAGGTATATTGGGGTGAGCACTTTTTGAGTCATATAGATGTTTAATCACTATATTGTATATCTGAAACTAATAATATTGTATGCCAGCTGTAATTAAAAAATAAAATATTATTTATTTAAAAAAAATGAAAATCATGGAGGTGAGAAATTAGGAGGAGGTGAGTAGTTTCAAAGTATCAGCAACAATGAGAGAAGTGATACTGCTGTGAACATAGGGCTGCATAGATTCTTTAGAGCTGTTGCTTCACGATTCTTAGGATATGTTCCCAGGAGCGGGACCGCTGGGTCAAAAGCAGTTCCATTTTTAATTTTTTTAGGAAATTCCACACTGTTTTCCACAGTGGCTACACAAGTCTGCATTCCCAACAACAATGCACTAGGGTCTCCTTTTCTCTACATCCTCACCAGCACTTGTCTCTTGATGTATTGATCGTAGCGATTATGGCAGGTGTGAGGTGATATCTCATTGTGGTTTTAATTTCTATCTATGGGACGATTAGTGGTAGTGAGCATCTTTTCATATGTCTATTGGCCAACTCTATGTCCTTTTTGGAGAAGTGTCTATTCAGGTCCCTTACCTAGTTTTTAATTTGACTGTTAAGCAGCCCAAGTGCCCATCAGCAGATGAGTGAATAAAAATTTGCAGTACTTTTACACAATGGAATACTACATAGCTGTAAAAAAAAGAAAAGAAGGAGGAAATCTTAACTTTTGTGATGGCATGGATGGACCTGAAGATTCTTATGCTGAATGAAACAAGCCAGTTAGATAAATACTATATGACCTCGCTTATATGTGGAATCTAATGAACAAAATAAACTGACAAACAAAATAGAAACAGGGGCATGTATACATGGAACAGACTGACAGATGCCAGAGGATAGGGGTGGAGGGGACAGGATGAAAAGTGCGAAGGGAGTAGCCGAAGAACCTATATGCATCATCCATAAACAGAGACAACTCTGGTGATGGCCAGAGGGAAGGGGGAGGTGGAGGCTGGGTGGAAGTGGGCAAAGGAAGAGAAAAATAGAAACATCTGTAGTATTGTCAACAGTAAAAATAAAGTTTAAAAAGAAAAGAGGGGAGTGATAGTCCAGCTAGAAGTTTACCAAAAACAACCAGGGTAAAAAACAAGTAAGAAGAGTCTTCTTTGGGCCAAAGCCTAAAGATGGCAAAACTGTGTGTATGAAAAGAGGTCTTAGTTTAACTAGAACAGACTGCAGGACAATTAAGGCCCAGGGCATTGTTGAAAACACAGATCAATCAGATATCCATTAGTAGAGGCTAACAGCAAGGTATGATATCAATGGAGGCATATCAATAAGAAACTTAATACAGAGAGAAAAGAGATAATAATAATTAAAAAAAATTAAAAGCCTGGCCAAATCCACACTAATCTTGAAATTTAGGAAAACAATGCATATGCTTAATGCTGTGTATTTTAAGGAATAACATCAGAGGCTGCACTAGGTGGTGGGTGGTGGGGGAGGGGGGAGTTACCTTTAATAAAGTGGTCCAGTGAAATGTTTTTTTTAAGTAAGCAAACAAAAACAACAATAACAGCCCTGACCGGCCAGTGTGACTCAGTTGTTGGTGTGTCAGCCATGAACTGAAAGGTCGCAGGTTTGATTCCCAGTCAGGGCACTTGCCTAGGTGGTGGCTTTTGTTGCTGGTTGGGATGTGTACAAGTGATCAGTGTTTCTATCTCACATCAATGTTTCCCTCCCTCTCTCTCTCCCTCCCTTCCCCATTCTCTAAAATCAATAAGCATGTCATTGTGTGAGGTTAAAACAACATAGGTAAGGTTGATTCAACATTCAAAAGTAAATTAATAGAATTGACCACATCAAAAAACTAAAGAAAAAAATCATATGGATATAGCAATTAAAGCAGGAAAAATTATTTGAAAATATCTAGTGCCCATTCATAGTAAAACTCTCAGAAGACTAGAGGGAAATTTCCACAACTTGATAAGAACATCTGCGATAAATCTAGGGTAACATCATATTTAATGGTAAGAAACTAGACAGTTTACGCTTAAGATCTGGAACATGGCAAGGATTCTTACCATTCTTACTCACTATTGTATTGGAAACCCTAGCTATTTTAGTAAGGCAAGGAAAGAATATAAAATATTCAGATTTCAAAGGAGGATATAAAAGTTTATTTGTTTTCACATGACATAATTATCTGTGTAGAAAATCCCAAAGAATCAATGACAAAACTCCTAAAACTAGTAAGTGATAACAGCAAGTTCATAATATACAAGGAAAATATACAAATGTCAACTGCATTCCTATAGATCACCAATAAAAGCTGAATTTTGAAATAATAAAAAAACCAATTTATAAGAACTCCAAAAATGAAATTCTGAGAGATAAATTGAATAAAATATGTACAAGATCTATATGCAGAGAATTACAAAACTTTGATGAAAGGATTCAAAGATCTAAGTAAATGGAGAAAAATTCCATTATCATGAGTTAGAAAACACTGTATTGTTAATGTTATCACTCTTGCCAATTTAGTATATTCAGCACAAACCCAATCCAAATCCAAGCACAATGCTTTGTAGATATTGAAAAACTCATTCTAAAGTTTATATGGAAAGGCAAAAGACCCATGATATAATATCTACTAAAAATAATGTTGGAGGGCTGACATTATATGACTTCAAGAAGTATTACAAGGATATAGTAATCCACACAGCATAGTATTGGTGAAAAGCTGAACATATAGATCAACAAAATAGAGAGAGAGCCCAGAAATAGACCCACATAAATATGATCTACTGCTCTTTAACAAAAGAAACAGGCAATTCAATGGAGAAAAGATACTCTTTTCAACAAATAAGAAATCCAAACACAGTTCTTATATCTTTCACAAAATTAACTTGAAATGGACCAAAGACCTAAATATATGATGCAAAATATATTTTTATAAAAAATAACAGGAGAAAAATATGTGACCTTGGTTTTGGTAATGGATTTTTAGATGTCAAATCAAAAGCACGATTCATTTTTAAAAATTGATAAGTAGAATTGAATTAAAAGTAAAAACTTCTGCTCTGCCAAGACAGTAAGAGAATGAAAAAACAAGCCAATGAGTGGGAGGAAATATTTATAAAACACATCTCCCATAAAGAACTTGTATGAAAATATGAAAATAACTCTTTAAACTCAACAGTAGGGAAACAATCAATTGAATTACTTAAATGGGCAAAACACAACAACTGAACAGACACCTCAAAAATAATACATACCTCATGGCAAATAACTATTTGAAAATATTATTTGTCAATGGGAAATAACAAATTAAAACACTGTCATTCTATTGGATTCCTATTAGAATAGCTAAAATTCAAAACCAAGTACAAAAACTTGACAATACCAAATGTTTGTAAGGATGTGGTGCAACAGTAACCCTCATTCATTGCTGGTAGAAATACAAAATGCTATGGTCATTTTGGAAAACAGGTTCACATTTTCCATAATGTTAAGCATAGTCTTACCAAATGATTGAGCAATAAGCCTTCTAGGTATTTAATCACTGA
The DNA here is from genome assembly GCA_004026545.1 of Mormoops blainvillei. Lineage (NCBI taxonomy): Eukaryota > Metazoa > Chordata > Mammalia > Chiroptera > Mormoopidae > Mormoops > Mormoops blainvillei. The sequence continues at coordinate 12,099 of PVJD01006768.1, read as the reverse complement.
GTAGAAAACCTATTCCACACAAACTTGAATGTAAATACTTATAAAACAACCAAGTTATTGCTCAATAAGTTAATAAGTAAAAAATTATTATATATCCATAATTTAATTTGGAATGCAAATTTAGAATCAAGAAATTTTATTCAGTGATAAAAATGACATATCACTCCAGGCCTCGGGCTTCCAATCAAGGTTGTGGCATAAGTAAATATGGCACTCATATCCTCTTACAACCACGTCAAAAATACAACCAAACTACAGAGCAACCATCATTCAGACCACCTGAAATACAGTTAGCCAACAGAAGTCATACAACTAAGGGTATAAAAAAGAAGCTACTTTAAGGCTAGTAGAAGTGGTGAAGACATAAAAGGGGCTTGTCCATGTGGCAGATAAAAATTGAGAGGGATATCATGGATATGGAGGTCCCCTATCCATATGAGGGATCCCAGCCTAACACCAGGCCCCCCAGCTTGGGGTTCCAGTGCCAGGAAGAGAAGCCCCCCAAACTTCTTGCCATAAAGAACAGCAGGCATTACAGCTGAGTGAGAGGCAGGACTTCTGGGGTCTCAGGCTCTTTTACTTTAAGGACCAGAACACAAACTTCCTCAGAATAACTCCCTCTGAACTCCAGCACTGGTGCAGCAACTTGAAAATTATTGGGGACATACAGGGAGGAACTAGTGTCTAGCACCAATGAGAGAGCTAAGGGGAAAACTTTCTCCCAGACTGAAGTGCTGATAGAAGTCATTGTTCTACCTCTAAGCTCTTCCCCTACACAACCTGCAGGCAGGTACCATATCTGGGTCTCCATCAACCTGCTTACACTAATTGCCCTGCCCTGGTGACTCCCTGAGACCTTGACCCACCAACTTGTGGGCCCACCCCAGCTGCTTTCAGTGGCTTTTCCATATGAATGGACTGTCTTGGTTCATGCTGTAGACTTTCCTAATATCTCAAATGAGCAGTATCTGGCCTTGGAGTGCTATATACATCTCACTAAGTGGCCCTAGGTCTGACACTAGTGGTAGTTGACCTTGGTTCACAGACTGGCCCCTTCCGGGCACCTCCAAGCCCAGAACAAGTAACACTCCTCTGCAGATCACTTTGTAGCTCATGCCAGGTGGCCTGTGGTAGAACACAAGCAGTGGCTGACTTTGGCCTGCATCTCCTGGGAGGCACCAGAGCCAGTGTACCTGGTGGACAACTTCAGATCTTGTTGAAATGCGATCCAACCACCTCCACAAGCAACACACTCATGGTGTAGACTCAGTGGACATAGAACCCAACTGAAATAATTCCTGCTCTATGGGGTAGGTCTCTGTACAGCTGGTATTCCAGCAGATAGGCCTTGGGGTAACTCCCTTTCATTGACATGCAACAGCCATCAAAGCTTAACTACAATAGGAGGGTGTACACAACTAATAGAGAAAGGCACACCTGGAGAGCTCAGCTCAGGTGCTGAGGCTGAGCCACTGAACCCTACAGGCTACCTACTACATTAGACCACTCTACTAAGCCTGGGAGACATAGCAGCTCTACCTAATAATACATGGAAACAAACACATGGAGGCTATCAAAATGAGGATACAAAGAAAGATGTCCCAAATGAAAAAAACAGAACAAAACTCCAAAATTAGAACTAAACAAATGTAGACAAGCCATCTACTAGATGGAGAGTTTCAACCACTCATTATAAGTATGCTCAAGGAATTTAGGGGAAGAGGAGATAAATTTAGAGAGAACTTCAACATCATAAAAAAGGGTATAGAAGCCATAAAATGAACCAGTCATAAATAAAGGATATACTAACTGAAATAAATAATAATTTACAGGGAATTAACAGTAGAGTAAATGAAGCTGGGAGTCAAAACAATGATTTGAAATGTAAGGAAGCAAAAAACACCAAATCAGAGTAGAAAAAAGAAAAAATCCAAAAAAATAAGGATCATGTAAGGAGCCTCTGGGACAAATTCAAGCATACCAACATTTGCATGATGGCACTGTCAGAAAGAGATGAGAGAGAGCAAGAAATTGAAAACCTATGTGAAAAAATAATGACAGAAAACTTCCCTAACCTGATAAAGAAAAGAGAGATACGAATTCAGGAAGCATAAAATCCCAAACAAGAGCCCCACATCAAAATATATCATAATTAAAATATCAAAGGTTAAAGACAAAGGGAGAATCTTAAAAGTAACAAGAGAAAAACAGCCAGTTACCTACAAGGGAGCTTCAGCGATTTCCCAACAGAAACTTTGCAGGCCAGGGAGGATTGGTAAGAAATATTCAAAGTGATGAAAACCACGACTACCCTACCCAGAAAAGCTATTATTTAGAATCTAAGGATATATAAAGGGCTTCCCTGACAAGGCAAAGCTGAAGGGGTTCATCACCTTCAAACCAGTATTACATAAAATTAGAGGGTCTCCTGTAAGAAGAAGACAAAGGAGAACAAGAAGAAGAATGAGGAACAGGAGGAGGAGGAAAACAAGGAGAAAAGAAAAAAAATTAAAATATGAACAATAAAATAGCAATAAATATATATCTATTAACAATTGAATCTAAAAAAGAAATAAACAAGCAGAACAGAAACAGACTCATTGATACAGAGAACCTTTTGATGTTTGCCAGATAGGGGCAGGGGCTGGGCATTGTGTGAAAAAGGTGAAGGGATTAAAAAGTATAAATTAGTAGTAATACAATAGTTATAGGGCTATAAAGTACAGCATAGGGAATATAGTCAATAATATACTAATAACTATGTATAGTGTCAGATGGGTTACACGATTTATTGGGATGATTACTTAGTAAGTTCTATAATTTCTAATCACTGGGGTGTACACCTGAAACTAGTATAATAATGTATGTCAACTGTAATTAAAAAATTAGAAGTGATTTTAAAAATAAACAAACAGAAACAGAAAAAATAGAAATGAACAATCAAATCATAAAAAACATATATGAATCTTTAATGCATTTTGCTAACTGAAAAGACCCAGTCATAAAAGACAATATTCTATATGATTTAAATTATGCTAACTCGTGGAAAAGACAAAACTATACATAAAGTTAAAAATAAATTAATGGTTCCTAGGGATTGAGAAAGGGAAGGGGGAGAGTTGAAGAGGTGAAATGCAGGGGACTTTTCAGGTGTGAAATTATTTCATATGATACTGTAATGGTAAATACATGACATTATGCATTTGTAAAACCCATGGAGATTTAAGTACATGAAACTTAATATTTGAAATTATTTAGAAAGTTGAGGGACCCAAGAATGGAATGCAGAATGTTACACAATGATCTAAGTGTATTACATATGTACGAAACAATCTCACTGAGGTAGTTGGCAGGGGAAGGGAGGGCACGTACTAATGTAGGTAACTTTGGAAACTAGTGCAAAGTGTAAGAAACTGCACTTCAAATTTGAATTTTGATCTTTTCCTGGTCTAGCAATAAGCAATACCATACCCTCTTACGATGCTGGACAGCGTCAGTGAGCTGCAGCTCCCAGTAACTCTCACAATGACAAGAGTAAACAACTGATACTCTACAATGTATTGTGTTGCCAGCAATTTTGGTGTATTGGGTTTTTTGTTTTTGAATTCCATCATGGCTTTAAAATGCCCCTCTGTGTCTCCTGCTTCTGGTGAGAAGAAGAAAAGTAAGGCAATTACAAATGTTCCTTGACTTAAGATGGCGTTACATCTCAATACTGTAAATGTTCTGAGCAGTTTTAAGGTAGGCTAGACCAAGCTATGAAGTTCAGTAGGCTGGGCTTGTTAAATGCAATGTTGACTTACGTATTTTCAATTTGTGATGGGTTTATCAGGATGTTACCCCATTGTAAGTCAAGGAGCATTCATAGTTGATGAAGCTTAACTGCAGGAAGCCATTTTTTCATTGTAGAATTGGAAATATATAAATAAGCAAGAGGAAGATAGAACAATCCATGTAGTAATAAATTATAGATGTAGCCATCAGTATAAGCTCATTTCTATCTTAATATAGATGCAGGTGGCTACATAAAGAAGTGTTTATAGGTATATGTACACGTTAGTATACACACATTTCCTTGTTCAGCTGGGCTAAAGCAACATACCAGTAGCAAAGAGTATACCTAGTACCAATATCTTTGTCTCTCATATTCTTCAGTGGAAGACACTGCACTCCTTAGAAAAATGGTAGATTCTAAGATCAACAGAAAATATACATGATGATACTGGAGGATCTTGTTGACTCAAAGATGTAAGAGTAATAAAAAAATTAACATAACCTGTATTGATGGGATGTGAAAAAGACAGAGAAACCAATAGAAATAATGGCCAAAGGTGGAACAAGCTGAGCAACAAAAGAAAGTAATAATCAACTATACTCCAAAGTAAAAAACAAATATCCTTAAGTTGATAATGAATTGATACGCATAAATCTTTGACTAAATAAATAAATAGTATAGGAAAAAAACAAATTCCCCAAGCAGAATAATTCCAAATAATTTATGAAAACTGAATGTAATATGGTATACTGAATGGGGTCCTAGAACAGAAGGAAGGACATTAGGTAAAAACTAAAGGAATCTGAATAAAGTATCAACTATAGTTAATGATATTATACCAAACTTGATTCATTAATTTTAAAAAATATACCATATTAATGCAAAAAGATTAATAAAAACTAGGTGTGGGATATATGAGAACTCTGTACTGTCTTCTGATTTTTTTCTATAAATCTAAAGCTGTCCTCAAATGTGTCTGTTTAAAAGAAATAAAACAAAATAGAAACAGAGGAATAGATACATGGATCAGATTGATAACTGTCAGTATTGGAAGGTGGGGACTGGATGAAAGAAGGTAAAGGGATTAGCAAAAGAACATGCATGCGTGACCCACAGACACAGACAACAGTGTGGTGATGGCCAGAGGGAAAAGGGTCAGGGGATGATTGGAGGCAGGGACATCTGTAATAATGTCAATAGTAAAAATAAAGTTAAAATAAATAAATATATATAAATCCCAACATAAAAATTAAAAAATAATGGATATAAAATTATGGAAATAGATACCATGCAAACATTAATTTTTCAAAAGAAGAAATGGTTATATTAATATCATATAAAGTATAAATTCAATTTATTTTGTAGTTACATTTATGAATAAAACAAGAAATTATAAACATGAGGACATTACAATTTTAGTTTCTTTCTCTCTATTCACCAGAATTTCTTTTGCAGTTACTACTTTGATATCAACAAATTACCTCTATAACATGTTCCTACATTATGTTGAAGTTCTAAAGGTTAGATTTCATGATGAAATAAATGTTCCTTTCCTCATGTATTCTTTCTTTTATGTTCTTGTAAATTTGCTAAGAAAAATGCCTGAGGCTCACTCATTCAGAGAAAATAAAAGGTGAAATATTGAGAATTTGGTTCAAAATTGGTTATTATATGTGAAAGAGTAAAATATGTTTCCATATGCAATAAGATATGTCTTGTACTCAAAACTTGAAAAAAAAGGAATTATCTGAACATAGAAGCCATGGAAAATGAAAACAAAGGCAAATTTTAAAATTTTTTTTAACATATTAACATATAAAATCACCAAGTTACAGTATTGTGTAAAGGTTATTTCTACCACAAACCAAGAAATAATCAAATCAGTGTATTATATCCTTGTGTCTCTTCACAATACTGTAACATTATTATATATTTCCTTTTATAAATTACTGAAAAAATTTTAATATTTTAACAATTAATAAGTTTAAAAGGTCTTTATTTCATAAATTTGAAGTACCATATTTATACTTCAATAAAAAAGAAATAAAAATAAAATAACTTCTGAATCATTTACTAGATTTAACAAAGGGTGAGGAAAAAGTAGGTTTACAGTTATAAGTACATGAAACGCTGTTTATTCTTGAATTATTATTTAATATTTATTGTATTATTTTCCATATGAGTAACTATAAACCTATTCTTGCTCCACCATGTAATCCCATCAATAAGGTGAATATGTTTTTTAAAAATTAGTATTAATATGGTCAAACTTACATCAACACAAACTGTGTAATCATTTATTTAATTCAAAATATTATTGCATCATTAATCATTGATATTTGACTGATATAAATTTGAATTTCTTTAAAGAACAGACATCCATTTTACATTAACTTTTAGTTTTTTTCCTCCAATATTTAGGGAATTAGAATAAAAGCAGCCAACAATATACATGAGAATAAGAATTAGGCTGATGTGTAAAATGTATGTTGATCACATTTTTAAAAATATATCATATTTCATAATTTTGAAGTTTTAAAAAGATCTCTATCACCTACAACTATGGAAATGCTGACTGCTTAAAATGACATACACAAAATACCTTAAAAATCAAACTGGAAATTTATAAGCAACTCCTGGTCTCTAGCCCTGTTTTGTCCATCTCCAATATTTATTTCGTTTCATATGAAGCAACAGAAGACAGGAAAGTAAACATGAAATTATGAGAACCTAACTTATTTGCAGAAATGTTAAAAGCATAAATGAGAGAAATGAGCTCTGCTCTACCCTTTAAACTTCAAGCTCACAAAATTGATATCATACCAATTATATACAACTTGTGTCCAGTGAAAAAGCAATGAGATATTTTACCCACCCTAATCCTACCCAAAGTAAGTGATTCACCACTGACTCTATTTTATTTCTTTGGGTAATGAGTAGTTTGCTTAATATGTCATTAACATGAGGATAAAACTCATGAAAGATTCTGCTTTAGTTGAACTTAACACTTTACATTATAAGATGCAACTGTATTTGGAAGTTCTCTCACCCATGAACTCTCAACTGTAAACACACCGTAGCCTCCCATCTACTTACTCTCATATTTTTATATATTCTCCCTACCAATGCCAGCTTTCCTAAACTTAATAATTTAATAAATACATGAAATTTAATGTATGTATATTAATGGTAATATGAAAAACATAAAGTAAACTAAAATATGAATGCCTACATGGAGAAATGTCATAAAAATCCACTGAGAGGCATAAAGGCTAAACAGTATATAAAAATCATTTCTGTAAAATGTTTCAAAGGTTGAAACCTAAATTTTTAAGAAATTAACATGGAAATACATTGTGACCCTTACCAAAATTCAGTTTGTTTATCTTCTCATTTTGTTTAGCTTACTTTCACTTATTGTTTTTCTAGATTTTGAAAACAATGAATTAGAATGAATTTTATGTAGTAAAACATACTTATTAGTAGCCAAAAAATTGCTTGTTTAAACGTTTTAAAGGGGTATACTATGCTAGAAACTAAAAGTATTATAAAATTGTAGTAGTTAAAATTGAGTGATAATGGTTAATAATTTTAAAAATTCAAATGAAATACTCAGCAACTAATATCAAGTATAAATGAGCATTTATAATATCCTAAAAATCATAGTAGTGAATTATTTTTCAATTCGAAATGAGTGGTACAAAACGACTTAAGCAAAATGTTAAGAATGACTTAAGGTAGGGTTTTAAAGGTGCTAAACTGTATCTTATGCCATAAGGCATAGATTCTCCCTATCTTTCTCTCCTACCTCCTTTTAAAAGCCTCCATATTCATCCATTTTTTCATTCATGCTTTCAAGATAGATGTTGTAGGATAATACCCTATTTCTTTCTCATTTAAATTCAGTTGGAAAATCACAAGGATTTCCTTCCCAGAATATTTGGCAAAAAAAAAAAAAAATTAACAAACTATTGCCGTTTTGATCAAATGGCAATACTGAAATCAATCAATGTGCTGACTAGCCTGGTTCACTTGTTCTGTAGATACAAGTTGGAGGCAGGGTTTCATATGTAAATCATAGAACTTATTTAAGTAATCGCCATATGAGTGTTGCCTAAAATAATTTTTATCTCTATAAATGATACAAGTCTAGCTTTAAAATTCACATATCTTAATTTTAAAGTTTAATTTTATTATTTAATTAAGTATTAAAAGGATGCATTTCTTTCGTCCTTTTCATATAGAAAATGTTGTAGAACTATATGATGTAATATAGGAGGAAATGGGATCCAAATGACGGTGAATATATTTGTTTTAACTAAAGGGAAGGGAAATTTTTTTAATTAATAAAGAAACAATGGATAAGTGCTGGAAGCAACCTAAGTGCTATTCAGTAAATGAGTGGATCAAAAACTATGGTACATTGACACAAGGGAATAGTATGCAGCGGAAACAAAGAAGGAGCTCCTACCCTTTGAGACAGCATGGATGGAACTGGAGAGCATTATGCTAAGTGAAATAAGCCACGCGGTGAAAGACAGATACCATATGATCTCACCTAGAAGTGGAACCTAATCAACAAAACAAACAAGCAGGCAGAGAATTTGAACTAAAGGACAAGCTGACAGTAACCAGAGGGGATGGGGAGGTGGATAATGGGTGAAAGAAGGGGAAGGGTCATCAAGGAACATGTACAAAGGACCCATGGACAAACCAAAAGGGGGTGGGATTGAGGGTGGGAGGTGGGGGTTGGTGGGGCAGGGAAGAACAGTGGAGGGAAAATAGAGACAACTGTACTTGAACAACAATAAAAACATTTTGAAATAAAAAAATAATCTGAAAAAATAGCAGTGGATAAATATAAGGAAAATTTCATGATTGAGACAGAAAAACATATTTGCCTAATGACTTAAGTAGGAAGAAAGATTACATAATGGAAGTAAATAGAAAATGGTGAGATGAAAATCTTAAAGAGTGGGAAGGTAGTAAGAAACTAGGTTAATAGAAGATGGAATTGACAATCCTGAAATTGGAGAACAAAAAATTTAGTTGCATCCAGGTAAACAGTTATATTATTTTATCGAAAGTAACTTAAAGTTACTACTTGGAGCGGACATACAGTATATTTCTGTGACTGGGGTTTAATACACAGCTGAAAAAAATGGAATTGGGTATAATGGCAAGAGATTAATTGATGTCTTAGGTGATGGAATCTAGGCTGGATAAAAAATAAAAAGAAGCTTGAAGTGAAATAACACATAGAAAAGAAATTGGAGATCTTGAGGAAACTGAAATGGCAGTTGATACAGAGAGAGTAATACAACAGTAAAAATAGGAGACTATGTTCAAAGAATGAAATATGGATTTCAGAGCTGAAAATTTTTCAGGAAATAAAATCTGGGTTGAGACTATGGGAATGAGGTTGCTAAACTGACATCAGAATGAAGATCATTCAGGTGTGACTGAGATTCATGAAAGTTATTTTTCATGTCTTTTCCAGGCTAGTCCAAGTTTAAGCAATGTTGTAATGAAATGGTCAGACAATTTGATCTAACCCTAGCTTCCTCACACTCTGTGAGCTAGAAAATGCAGAAGTAATTGTCGATGACACAAGAATCCCTAACCAGTGCTTAAAACTTCATTCATGTATGTAGTAACTCACCCACTCATTTTTTAAAATTATATTAAGGACATCTGTTTGTCAGGCATTGTTATGTACATGAGGAATATAAAGAATAGTATGATGTGGTCTCCATGTTAACAAAGTGCGTATTACTTGTATTGTTATGGAAGAAGACACAAGACACAGAGGGTTAAAGGTGAAAGACTTGAAGCTAAGAAAGGGATAGCAGAGGAGAGCTCCATTCTCTAAAGTAACTGGAGAAAAAGAGAGAAAAATGTATATAAATCTTTTACTCCAGAGAAATCTTTTAATGGTGGGTTTTAAAACTACAAATTAGGGTTAAGCCCCTAATCCTCTCAATGAGAGAAAAAAAAAGTTTGATTATCAGAAAACTATCTTAATCTGGAAAATTACTAGAACTTCATTGATTATTAATAATCATTTGATAGCCAAATAATTATTAACAAGGAGAAATGTGGTATATTACTATAAACTTTTGAAATACTAAATTTAATGTATCCTCATAGTCGTACAAATAAATAAGGAAAATTATAAGATTAAATCTTGGAACATAAATTACCTCAAACTTAAATGCTCAGATATACTATAAAACTAGTATAATAATCCATATAATTCCAGGACATATATTTTACTCTTTACTTGCAATATTTTCCATCTAATGTGTTATTCACAGAATGATGACAAAATATTTTTCAAGTTATCTCAACCAAAAAATCATTCATACCTTAACATTCAATTTCTAACTTCATCTGTAGTAATGCAATTTATTTAGACTTTTCATTTACCAGTGTTCATGTCTGTACATTACTGACAGTGGGATGATGAATTGTGCCCAGTCTCCACATGGTGCTAAGACTTAGCAATTTCTGGACATGTTCTCATTAATTTCTAAGAAGGTTCTATTTATACAGAGGTCATAGGGTAAAAGGAGACAGACACAAAAAATCGTAACCTAATAGCAAGCCTTAGTCTCCTGAATTAAAGAGAAATTTTGTGTACAATACAATTAACTATCTTACAGATGTAATATCTACCTTAGTCCTCTATGGATTTATCCCTCAGTTCTATAGTGGGCAGAAAACAGAAATGAAAAGCCAAAAGTGATGATGTACTGAACTCTTTAACTTTTGATTATATACAGAACTTTTTTGAGATCTTTCTAATAATGTAATAAAAAAATAAAAATTAATGGTTTCCTATATATCTTACAAGATAAGCTAGGGTGGCTATGCAACAAACATGGAAATCAGTCTGATGTGAACTGGGGACGTCTTTCTGTAAATTACAGCTAGAACATTTGGATTATAGCATTTCCTAGATCATAATGTTAGGAGAGAGAAGCCGAAGGAACATGTACTAGGTCTTCACTGCCTTGGTTCGGAAGCGCCTTGTGTCCCTTCCACTCATAATTCGATCTCATAATTCAATCCCTGTGCCTCACTTAACTGTAGGGGAAACTGAGAAATGAAGTGTTCCCAGGAGAACAGAAAAAAAAAAACACAGAAAACAGGAGTTGCTGAAACCTAGGCTCTCACCAACCTGTCACTTTGGTGCAGGTCAATGTCTGTTTTCATTAGTTCAGAGTGTGAACAGTGTTTCCCAAAGGCTAGCGGGTACCAGGTGAGCGGGAAAGTCCGGAGCAGTGGGAGAGTGTAAAGTACCAAGCTAAGCACGACTGGAATAGGAGCTGAGCTCTAGTAAAGCAGAGCTTAGTAAAGCAGAACTCAGCACATCGACAGCAGGAAGGGCGGCTGCCCTGTTCAGGAGAAGCAGAGCGGTCCCCCTTCTCTGATACCTGGACTGTGAATCACACTAACCAGCACACGTAGGCTTGTTAATGAAAATATGCTGTTGAGAAATGGAGGAACTAAGTTTACACATGTTTTAGGCTTTCTCCTATTTCTACTTTTATTCAATTTTGAAGTGACCCTGCTTTTAATTTTCAGTTTGGTGCAATCAAAATTAAATTATTGGTATGCTGAAGTTTTTAGTGGTGAACTTAGGTGAATCACTCTTAATCAGTTAATCTTTGAATTTCTAGCTTGGAATGTTTTTGTGTTATTCTATTCTATTGTGTTCTATAAATATTTGTTACTCCTTTTTATGTGCAAAGCATTACTAAAGGCTCTGAAGGAGATGGAAAGTTAAGTAAATGTTTCTTTCCCCAAGGAATATTCAGACAAACAGAATGGTGAGTTAAATTCACAAATAATTATGGAACAAAACAAACAATGATAGGTGCAGTAACTGTGGTACAAAATGATAAAGGAAATGAACAAAAGGGAACACTTCTAGTTTGATATCTAAAAATATATGCACATGTATCTTCTCTTTAAGGATCCCTCCCAACAATTCTCATGAATTTAAACACATTTTTTTGTAGGAATTAACAAATCAAGCCCTGATCTCTCAAACTCCAGAGCAAAATTTCCAACTTCCTATTGAACATATCTAATACCACATTTCTCCCCTTTCCTCACTGCTTGGCATCACTGGTTTTCCAGTCAAACTGGCTTAAAATTAATTTGCTGTTGTTAACTTTCTGTTATATATAATTTTTTACATCCAGTCAGTTGAAATTCACTTTTCCCCATCTATGCTGTATGTCATCAGAGTCAGGCGCTATCCCACTGCTGTAGGTCATTGTAATAGTATTACTTTCGAGGCTGTATAGTTCCCC